>ONZK01000487.1:45727-57450 GCA_900322385.1 Pharnaceum exiguum
GAATTTTAGTCTGGCAAAAATACTATGCATGTGGCCCCCCCCCCCCCCAATATCTCCCTTTGCATCCTTTAGGTGCTCATCAACTAAACTATAAAGAAATAGAATGTTCGATTGTGAACAAGTGCTTGCCTGGTGTGATTGTCTCTATGTATCTTGGTTTCTTCGAGTGGTATTCTTCTTTGAAGGAAGAGCTATGAACTTCCTGACATGAGTCTGATTTCTCAGGGCGTGCTTTTTGATTTTTACTCTGTGATGCATGACAACTATTGACAAGGACGGGCGATTTCCTCTATTTTCTTTGTTGTCTTGTGTTTCATCAAGCTTTTCACATTCACAAGCTCAAATGTTCGAAAACTTAAATCTGAAGGATTCATGTAGTATTTGCTCTTTCTAATACTTTTGGCTATATGAAGAAAACATCTATGGGAAGCCAAAGTGCTTTACTCTGTGTTCATTTTAAAAAGGCCCCATATCCTCTTACTATCCTCCTCGTTCTCTTCAGATTTTTGCAGAGTCTTCACTTGTATCGTTTAGTACGGAGGTTATCCGTTGTTTTTCCGGAGAACCTGACTAATGGAACATGATAGTTATTACTTGCTATATTGGTTATATATTTATATACTTATATGTACTTTTACAGGCTTGACTAGTTGGTCTAGTACGTCTGGTTGGTGGGTGTACTGTTGCCTTACTTTCTGCTATGTCTTTCTGTGCTTTTCTTTTTCAAGCTTCTGGTCTGGGAGCACGAGAATATATTATGTTATCTGTTGTGCATTAATATGCACATAGAAATAGAAGCATTTGATGTTTTCTCTGCAGTCATGGACATCTTCCATAGTAACCAGTTTAAGTTAGTTACTACCTTTGTTTTGCTATCTCCTTCTCCTTTCCAAATTCAAATGGAACCAAGACCAAGGGAAGTCAAAACTAACCATTATGACCCTTGTATTTACTAAGGGAAATGGAGCACTGTACAAGTGACTAGAGGGTATATCATTTTGTTACAAGATTGTGAAACATCAAAAAACAGAAAAGGGGAAGAAGATTGTAAAGCAGAGAGTATCTTTTCGGCTAATAGAATATTTTGATGTTTTCTCAGCATTTATTATCAGTTTCTCATTCTCTCCCCACGTGCCCGGTGCCCCACAGGTTCAAGTGCTTGCAGACATGGAGGTTTGGGGAATAGGAGTTGACATGGAAGGTTGCCTCAAGGCACGTCATATACTAAGTAAAAAACTTAAGACGCTTGAAAAGGAAGCTTATAAGCTTGCGGGCATGACATTTTCATTAAATATGCCAGCAGATGTTGCAAATGTGCTCTATGAACACCTGAAACTCCCAATACCTGAGGGACACAACAAAGGAAAACTGCATGCTAGTACGGACAAGCACTGTTTAGATTTTTTGAGGTAATGTCTGCTTCTGAGAGGCATTGTTGCCTTTTAGTTACTAGCTAAACGTTTGTTTGAACTTCTTTTGCTTGGTGATTGTGCTAAGCTGTTGTTTTTTACTTTGAAGTTATTTTGTTTTAAGCTTAGAACTTTTGGTGTTATATCTGATGGTGCCTTAAACTGAATATGAAGGTTTGTATTAGGGAAAAAATAAAGCAGAAATAAAGAACTCTTCAGAAAGTTAATTTGTGTTAAGCATCATAAGTTCCCAGCTTAAACTATTTTGGTTTGCCATTGAATCTTGTGAGGCACTCACCTCACTTAGGCTTTTGAAGTTTGGAAGGAGAAAGTGAAAAGACATCCGAATAATATAGAAAGCAGAAGATGACAAGAACCAAATATCTACTTTGCTGAATAATGTTGGGAAATATGGATCTTTGCATATATGATTGGAAGCTTGTTGAAAACCAAATGTCTGAGGCATAAATAACAGTGTTTATTTTCTTTTTTCTTTTTTCTTTGAGCCCCATCCTGGACAATGATCTGTATTCAAGCCTCATGTTTTTGCTATGATGAATGTAAAATCATTACTTCACACGTCATATGGCTCAGTCCCTCCCCTCTCTAGATTAGATTAGCAATTTTGAATTATTTGGTTGGAGGAGGCGTTGCGTGGTAGGCGTGTGACGGCCAACGCATTCAATTTAGACATATTCACGACTTGGACTAAATTATGAATTACTTCGCGTTGGTCCATATTAGGCGACCCCCATCAGTGTTGGAATGAGGGCTATGTTGTTGTTGGTGGTGTGGTTGGAAACTTATCTCTCTAGCCATCTCGTAGTCTGCAAAGCTAACCCCAAGATGATATTAGAGTTAAATTGGATAAGGTTTGAATGGTTATGGTTAGTCCATCGGGAAGTGGTTGAATACACTCTTTTCCTTGGACTACTAGATAACTTGTTTATTAGCTCTATGTCAACACGACCACCACCAAGAGAAAGGGGGTGGGGGTAAGAGTGAATGCATGCAGCAGTGCAACCTCACCTTTAGAAAATGGAGAAGCTTTTTCTTTGTGATCCTAACAGCACACTTCCTGAAACAACATAGAGAGTTGATCATAATTAAATATTGTTTTCTCCTCCGAACTTCAACTGAAAGGAGTTGGCCTGCTAGGAACTTCCTCAATTGAAATGGAATAACTAGCCATCCATAACGTTTGTTGTGTATATGCTATGGTGTGAACTTTTTGGAGGTCAAGGTAATGGGTATAAACAGATTTTCCCTCCACATATCTCTTGTGCACATAACAAAAGGATACTCTAGTTGCTCTGCTTATCTTCTCGTTTATGTTCTTCAGTTTTGCAGCACTTAGCTAATTTTTTGTCCTTGCAGGCTTGAGCATCCTATTGTTCCAGTAATCAAAGAGCATCGAACACTAGCAAAGCTACTAAATTCAACATTAGGTTCAATATGTTCTTTGGCTAAGCTGTCCATGAGGACTCAGAAATATACAATACATGGACATTGGCTTCAGACATCCACTGCAACAGGGCGGTTATCAATGGAGGAACCTAATCTTCAGGTATTTTGTTATTTTTGGCTGATCACTGTGTATTCATTGTCTTTGATGAGCTCAAAATGACTGGTTCTGTATGGGCATTTGTAGTGCGTTGAACATATGGTCGAATTTAAAATGCATCAAAGTGGTGAAACTGAAGCTGATTCTGGCAATATGCATTTTAAGATTAATGCTCGTGATTTTTTCGTTCCTACGGAGGTAAGGTTTCCCATCTGTCCCTCTCTCTGCCGTATATATTATGAGCATGGCTGCCACTCTATCAGCATCTTGCGGAAGATATTCAAATAGTGTATTGTATTTAAATTTCAGGAGAATTGGGTACTGTTAACAGCAGATTATTCTCAGATTGAACTGAGATTGATGGCTCATTTCTCGAAGGACTCTTCCCTGATTGAATTACTCAGTAATCCAAATGGTGATGTCTTTACCATGATCGCAGCTAAATGGACAGGGAAACTTGAAAATAACGTTAGCTCCCAAGAACGGGAACAAACCAAAAGGCTGGTGTACGGCATCCTCTATGGTATGGGTGCCAACTCTCTTGCAGAGCAAATGAATTGCAGCACAGAAGACGCAAAAGGGAAAATTCAAAGTTTTAAACATTCATTCCCTGGTGTTGCTTCATGGCTTCATGAAGCTGTTACACTGTGCCGTCAGCGAGGGTATGAAGTCATTTATGTTCCCTTTTCTGTATCATATACCTTCCATTTGAATTTCAGAAGTTGATTCCTTCGATAAAGCTTTTTGCATTGGATGAGTTTGGTTTTTAATATCGAATTTACCCAATGTGTCCTGGAGTCCTGGACTTTATCGTATTCTCCCTTATAGTAAACCAGGGAGTGGTGCTACCCAACATATGATTAAGGATGTAGTTTGTTATCTTCTCTATTCTTCAGTTCCATGCTGCAGGATCTTGACTTCACATAGATTGAATTTAGGTTTTTACAGTGAACTGCTTTGTATGCACTCTTTGGATATCATCTTCCTTGTTGATCTGTTTTCATAAGATGTAGGAAGTCCCATCATTGAAGGATTTACCTTTTTACTTTCATGAGTAAATATTGGATGATAGAATTTCTATATTGGATGCCTTTCATAATTTACTGGATGGGGTTGTTTTAAATGATTGTGATAAGATGTTGAGATTTATCTGCGATGTTGGAAACTTTACTCCTAATAATTTGAGTGGATAATATTTACTACCTATCCCCCTATTAAGCTGTGCAAAGCTGATCAAGAAGCTCTTTCCCTAATGCAGATATATCCAGACGCTGAAAGGCAGGAAGCGCTTCCTGTCAAAAATTAAAATTGGCGACAATAAAGAGAAAGCTAAAGCTCAAAGACAAGCAGTGAATTCGATATGTCAGGTATTAATTTCTCATTTTGGTTATACTACTGTCTGCGACCGGGAAGGAATGCTATTCCTTACCTAATAGCTGCTCCTTTTTTCTGTGACCAATTGTCCAATAGGGTTCTGCTGCTGACTTAATCAAGATTGCCATGATCAATATCTACTCTGTAATTGCGGGAGTCAGGGCTGATAGTTCTTCCGATAACGTTGCATCAAAATTCTCTATGCTTAAGGGCCGCTGTCGTATTCTTTTACAGGTCTGCCATCAACTTTGGGCAATTTGTTGTGTTTGTCTATCCTTACAGTGAAGTTTGCACGAGTGAAAGTTAATTCTACTCCCCTATCTCCCTTAGGTCTCCAAGTTTACACATCGGATTCATTTTGTTCAGCTTTATGTTTTGTTTCTTCTGCCTGCTCTCTTCCCCTCTAGTTTTTTAACCAATAAAAGACATGACGCTTCTTTATGCTTCAAATGCAGTGGGGCATTTCAGATATTATAATAAATCCTCTTCTGGAGAAGGTTTCCACCGTATTGTAGTTATCTTCACCAATTGCTTCCTGTAGTATTGAGGAAAATTATTTTCACTGTGCAGGTACATGATGAATTGGTTCTGGAAGCAGATCCTTCAGTAGCAAGGCAAGCTGGGTTACTGCTGAAAATGTGCATGGAGAATGCTGCTTCACTACTAGGTTTGTGCTTTAATATCTGAATTTGTTTCTGTGTGTTGGGAACTTGCACTCACATAGTCATATGTGATTCCTTGTTCAGTTCCCCTGCAAGTAAAATTGAAGGCTGGCCGGACTTGGGGTTCATTGGAGCCTTTCCATCTTGAAGAATTGGGTGATAGCTCCGATGCAAGAAAATGAGGAGACAAAGTTGGCTTCTGTTCCATAAGCTTCCGTCCTTGAGGCACGTATCGATTGAGTGAAATCTAGCCGATTCATCTTACGTACGTGGTCTCACATTGGGTAGACGTTTTCTGCCTCTCGAATTTGAAAGGATATATTGATTTGAGGCAGAAATGATCATCATGGCATATGCTTAGGCTTGGCATGCTACTTCTTCTGGTCAAATCCACACAGTATCCGTGTACTTCTGGTATATGCATGGCTAAACTGATGATACATGCCATTGATAAGGAGAAAAGCCAGGGCTGGTGAAGAAGCCTGCTGATATTGTCGTTCTGATGGCTACCACAACGCTACTCTAGGTTGACTTGCCAAGGAAATGCATTCTAAACGAAGAGCCTGAGATGTTACCAAGAGGCAGAGCCCGCCAAATTCTTCTACCATTGACAACAAAAGGCGCGGGTGATAAGTTTCTTTGCAATGGAGATGATCTCATCTCAGTTGAACTGCTTCAATGACCAAAATCATTTGTGATCCTGTTGATACTCATGTTCCGTGCATTAACAAGACTGTTCAGGAATGAAGTGCTAGCTAGCTACCGCTATAAAATCACGCTACAGCTCACTCGCACCATGGTGTTATTTGCTAAGATGACACGGCACTGGTAGATGTATAGGGCTGTGACTCTATGAGCTACACTGGGAAGTATATATTCTTAAAGGTTATGTTGATTACTACTGCGCGGGACCTTCTTGTATATAGCTCGTGTATTCGGGGCTCTAAGTTTTTTGTTCTTTTATTTGTTACTGTTGGCCAATTATTTTTTTATAGGCAAAATTAGTAAGAATAATCCCTATTTGGGGCGATTTGTCAAGAATAAACCCTACTTGGTAAATTGCCTGGGATAATCCCTATTAGGATATTAGTAGCCGTGAATAATCCCTACTTGAGAAAATAGTCAGAAAGATAACGGAGTTAACTATTCGGTTAAATTTTTATATTTTTGATGTAATTCTTTTTATTAGAGATAATTCAAAATAGCCGGACAGATAACAAGGTTTTCCTAATGGTGTTTACCACCAAATTGGGAGATAGTGATATGAAAATTTTAACCATTTCCAAAAAAAAAAAGTCATTTAATTTGTACACATATTGATACCACCTCATTTTGAAAAGTCTTGCGGTTTGATTACTTCACAAAGTTTTTAAAATTAAATCAAACTAAGGTATCCAGTTATCCACGTGCAAGAGTGATTCTTAATTCCTTTGAGTAATATACTTCATAATTAGAGAAACAGCCAGTATTGAGCTTGAGCTAGATATATAGTTGCTGAAACGTGAGTTTACAAGAACTCATGGTGTGCAACAAGTAAAATAATATTTTAGTATATACTATAAGTGAAGATGATCGGCCTTCAAACAAAATATAGAACTAAGAAAAATGTTGGCACAAAAAAAAGTAAGAGAAAATATAGGCACAACAAATTCATTACAAGTTAATTAAACTGACAATCCGTATGTTATATATATAATGTTATGATTCGGTTACAAAAGCATAACACAAATATGTTATTTCTCAACTTCTAAATGTTGAATTTCTAAATCTACTATACTAAAAATGCTTAATCAAACTAATTAAGCACACCACGCCTTAGGTATAGGTAACATTCATGGCGGGTAGCAACTAACCTACATGCTAACATATCTTATTCTTAATAAACAACTTGTGTATCATGTGACTTGCGAGTCATGTATTGACTTATTTAGCTGTCCATAGGACATCATCATCAAGTAGGAAATGACAAACATGGGATTTTCCAGGATGAGTTGCGGTGCCTTCGAAGGCTTTAGAAGTATCTTCATGACATACTGCTGGTGCATTGAGCGTTGTTCCATCCGTACCCGTAAGAGTTGCTATGAATACACTTGTGTTTTCGACCTTTTGGCAATAGAACACTGCACAAGGGAATGGTATCTTATAGCATGTCACCGCTTGAGTCCCGCATGGCAATTTCCTTAATCCTTGCACTTTATATTGCATTTGGACATCTTTTTCGATGTTAGCTGATATTGGCTTAACATGGTTTCCGACGATGGATGTGGCAAAGTCAACCATGGACTCCAATGAGGTACAACATTTATCACCTGGCTTGTTATCTTCACAATACCCCAACGTTTCCTTCATGATCTCAGCTTGTGATGAGTCACCACTAAGGTTAAAGTGTTTTAGGATCTCGGGAAATTTAGCAAGAGAGAAGGGGAGTTCTTTCATCATGGCTCTGGGTAAGAAGGTGGCGCCATTTGTTGTTTTAGTAAAGTGAAGATTCATCTTCTTCCCTAAGCTTAGATCACTCTCGTTAAAGAACATGGACGAAACTGAAGATTCAACCGATGCAATTGACTCTTTTGTAGCAAGGGATCTCCTCTGTACTTGCAAGGAAAATGAGGCTTTTCCATGAGCATTAGCATTTACGGGAGAGCCAACCGGTGCTCCGTAACTCTTTGCCATGTCTACTGCTGATGATCTTGGTGGTCCATAAAAGCCTTTGCTTGAACTTGAGCTGGAACTGGAGTGGGAATGTGAGCTGGCGCTGGAGTGGGAGCTAGAGCTAGAGCTAGAGCTTTTATGGCTCGAACTTGAGAAGCGGCCGGAAAACTGTGCATGACCGGAGAGTTGGCCTGATGCTTGACCTGAAGCATTTGAATCTTGGCTAGCTGTATTTCCTGATGTATTTCCAGATGATTGAGAAGAACTTTGACCATTTGACTTTCCAGATGTTTGACTTGATCCGTTTGCCGATTCATTGCTTGAAGAAGATTTACTTGGTGATTGTTTTGAAGCAGCAAGCCATGCATCGTTTGAGGATTGTTTTTTGGATTTTTCTGTAGATTGTTTTCCAAGCCATGCATCATTCGATTCTTCGTTTGATGATTTTCCTGAAGACTTGGCAGCTGCAACGCCTTTTGTGTTTCCTGATGATTGAGAGGAATTATCACTCGATGATTTCCCAGATTGCTTTGAAGCAGCAAGCCATGCATCATTTGAGGATTGTTTTTTGGATTTTTCTGTGGATTGGTTTCCAAGCCATGCATCATCTGAATCTTTGTTTGATGATTTTTCAGAAGACTTACCAGCTGCAGCTCCTTCAGTCTTTCCCGACCATTGAGAGGAACTCTGACCTGATGATTTCCCTGATTGCTTTGAACCAGCAAGCCTTGCATCATTTGATTCTTCGTTTGTTGATTTTCCAGAAGACTTTCCTACTGCAGCTCCTTCAATCTTTCTCGATGATTGAGATGAACTCTGACCCGATGATTTCCCTGATTGCTTTGAAGCAGCAATCCATGCATCATTTGAAGATTGCTTTTTTGATTTTTCCGTAGATTGGTTTCCAAGCCATGCATCGTCTGGAGAATTGCCACCTGCATCGGCTTTTGTCTTTTCTGATGATTGAGAAGAATGTTGACCTAATGAGTGTCCCGATTTTTTGCCTAAACTTGATGATTGGGTTGAACTATGGCCTGTTTGTTTACTTGAGGCTTGGCCAGAGGTTTTGCTAGATGTTTGGCTTGATTCTTTTCCTGAGCCTTGACTTGATCCCTTCGCCGAAGTCTTATCAGAGAGCTGACCAGTTGTCTTGCGAGATCCATCTTTGCTTGATTCTTTCTCTGATTTACCACTTGATACTTTGTCTGAGGAATTTTTTGTAGATAGACCGGATTCATGGCTTGATCTAGATGATTTCTTTGAGTCTTTGTTAGAGTTTGGTTCTGATGATTTTTTAGAAGACTGTCTTGATTTGTTTGTTGAAACTTCACCAGATTGACCAGACTTACCAGCCTCTGACTTTTGCTTAGTGGATTTCTCAGAAGAATCTGATTCCTTGCCATATTGACTTGAATCTTTCCCTGAAGATTTCTTTGAGGTCTGGCTTTGTGCTTGACTCTCAGATGATTTCTTAGAGTCTGTTGTTTGGTCAGAGTTATGGCTTGATCCTTCACTAGATGAATGGCTTGATTCTTTTCCTTTGACTTGGCCAGATTCTTGATTTGATGTTTTCTTAGAAGATTCACCCGAGCTTTGGCTTGATCCTTTGTCTGAGTAATTCTCTGCAGATTGGCCAGATGTCTGACTTGATCCTTGGCTTGAATTCTTCGAAGATTTCCTAGAAGATTCGGTTGATCCTGATCCTTTGCTGGAATCGTTATTTGAAGCTTTGCTATTGCCTTGCTGTGATGATTTTTCAGAAGAACCAGAGTTCTGGCTGGAAGACTTTGCCGAGGATGGAACAGGTGCGTTACTTGATGTTGAATCTTGCTTTGAAGCTTGGCCTGATTTTGAACTTGATGCTTGAGGTGATCCTTGGTTGGGAGATGTTTCAGGTGATTGTTTTGAACCTTGGCTTGATCCTATTGTTTTGTTAAAGCTTCGACTGAACGAACTAGAAGAAGGAGGGCTCGATGTTGAGCTCGAAGAATGTCCACCGGAAATATGACAAACTTGTCCTGAAACTTGTCCTGAAAAATGTCCTGAAAAATGACTGGAAGAACTAGATGAGGATTGTCCAATATTTTTCCCTGACGCTGAAGAAGATCCATGTGTTGAAGCTTTTGTTGATCCTTGATCGTTTCTGGGAGTTTGGCTTGGTGGTGGACTCGAGGAACTTCCACTAGATGAATCACTTGAACCTTGGCCGGATGACTTAGTAGCGGAGCTAGATGAAGATTGTCCAACATTTTGCCCTGACGCTGAAGAGGATTTAGGTGTTGAATCTTTTGGTGATCCTTGATCTTTGCTAGGAGTTTGGCTTGGTGGTGGGCTCAAGGAACTTCCACTAGATGAATCGCTTGAAACTTGGCCTGATGCTTTAGTAGATGAGCTAGATGAAGATTGTCCACCATTTTGTCCAAGACTTGGAGAAGATCCAGAAGTTGATGGTTGGCTTGATCCTTGGATTGTACCTGAAGTTTGGCTTGATGATTGGCCAGAAAAACCCGCAGAAGATCCTCTTGAGACTTGGCCCGAGGCTTGATCAGATCTTTGCTTGGATGAACTCCCAGAAGACTGGCTTGATCCTGAGGTTTGGCCGGATGCTGATGGTTGGCTTGATCCTTGAATTGCACCTGATGATTGTCCGGAAATACCTGAAGAAACTCCCCCCGAGACTTGACCTGAGGCTTGATTAGAGCTTTGTTTGGATGAACTCCCAGAAGACTGACTTGATCCAGAGATTTGGCCAGATGCTTGTTTTGATGTGTCACCAGAGGCATCGAAAGATTGCCCTTCTTGCTTGGCGCCTTTATCGAAGCCGAAGCCAAACTCAAATTGTTTTGACGCATTAACATTGATGTTTACACCTTTGTGTTCCGCATAACTTTTGAATCTAATCATAGCGTTTGCGTCCATCTGTGCACCTCCTTGTTGATTTTGATCCCCTGTACATAAAAATATTATCATGTTAATTAGGAGTTTAATTAACTTTATTTACAAACTATAATTCTTCAAGAACATGTTAACTGAGAGCTATCGAAGAAGAAATTACCATTTAGGCAATCTTTAACAGTCTTTGGCATTTTGGTATTGTCACCCAAACGTTGTTTCCAATATTGTTGGGCACCTTGGTGGATACCATTGTGAATAGCACCAACAGCTTGTGCTCCTGCTTTTGCTCCTTGTATTGCTGGCTTCCACATGAATGGCAATAGAAATGTTGCATGGCTCATTGTTATGAACAACTGCACAAACAGAAAAAGAAATATTGCCGTCATAAAAAAACATAAGAAAAGAAAAGTTATATTTGTCGCTTAGTTATTATTTCTTGTTAAAAAAAGTTATTGTTTTTTAACGCAACATGAGCATTTACATAATAATAAATAAAAGAATAAAAAGCATAAGACTTACATAAAAAAAGGCAACAACTTTTAGCATAAATGATGACCCCATTGAAGCTTTAGAAACTTGTGATAGAATTTTTTTATGTTTGTTATTCAAGGATGTATGAAGAGATAAAACTAATATATTTATGATTTCTCTCCTTTTTTTCCTTTTTTTTTTTCTTTTTTCCTTTATTTTTTTTTCCCTACTGGGATGATAATGACTAATGATAAAACTATGTTTTCTTATTGAAAAGAAGAGAAATTAGAAATGGTATTTAAAGGGTTTGGGGAAACATTATTGATCAATTTCCACCACAACATGAACGGAGTATTTCTTGGGTAGGATTCATGGTGAGGATTTGGTAAAACATATTTTAGTACGTAAAAACAAGGAGATGTGAAATAATAGTTTTTTGTGGAAATGAGAATTTCTCTCTTTACGAGAGGAATCAAAAGGAAAAGGCTACAGAAATTTTCGCATATGACCAGATCATGTCATGTATCATCCTAAGTTTAGAAGAAGAAAAATGTACCGTACATCTGCTAAAATAATACTATGCGGATGTAAATGCATGCTTAATTAAGTCTTTATATACAGTATTTGTTTACTATTTTTGTGTATTGAAGTACTCCGTAAGACCTTATTTTTTTATACACTGATCAATTTAGATGC
>ONZK01000487.1:66914-92969 GCA_900322385.1 Pharnaceum exiguum
TTATTATATACGGAGTATTAAACAATCCTACTAAGGTAGAAATGCACTAATGAAATCGAATTCTAACTGGAAATGAAGAGACGAGTGGTAAGAATTAATCTCAAAAATAAGTTCGAATCACATCATCACATCATGTTTGTTCATGTGGTAATTATCACAAAATAATCCCAAGTTAACATATTTCTTAGAATAATTTCAACTTGTCCGACTTTTTACCTGAGTAGATTAGTGATTATCGAAGAGCTACTTTTCGATTAAGGCTTGCTTATGTGGCTAAAGACATATGCCTAATGCTGGATTGACAACAGATTAAGTTAAATGAGATAAGGAAAAGAATGAGGATAAGGTAAGTTGGGAGTCACGTAGGCTCCATGTTCTCTCATTTAGCTTAATTATCAGGAGTCAAGTCAGCACTAGGTGCATGTTCTTTAGCCACATAAGTAACCTTTCACCTGAAAACAACTTTTCGACCATCATTAATCTACTCAGGTGAATAGTCGGATAGTTGAGAATATTATAAGAAATATGTTAGCTTGAAATTATTTTGAAATAATGGCCCCAACTTGGGATTATTCCCAACAATTTTTCCAAAACTAAAACTAAAGTTGGATGAACTACAATTTTTCGGTATCTTTATTTGTTAATGTAGGGATTTTGTCCATGCGACATCAGTCATTCCCGTGATATATAACATTAACTAATTAAGTTCTTCACTACATCTAGACCAAAGTTCTAGAGGTGTCAAAATTGTCCAAATGCACTAATATAATAGTGGATAACTGGATATATGTTTCTTGTGACAACGGGATATGATGAACAAGTCAAACACTTGATTGGTGGTTGATGTCTGTGTACATGGTTAACTTGGATAATTTGATCAGGCTAATAACTTCCATTGGTTCGTTTTAACTTGCCTTGTGTAGATTCTATTAAAGCAAGATATAAATAAAAAGGACTGTTTGTTCAGTATGTGTGTGTCACTCATGCATGCGGTTTTTTCCCCTTAGTACAATATAATGTATAACCCTTACTTGTAGTCAACTACTTGCTGATCATGACATTGACACGGGGTTAGGTATTATATTCAAGAACAACATTTAATTTAGAAAATCAGCAAGTGCTTATAGAATCATTTTTGCACACTTATATGTAAAATGTTAAACAAAATAAGGAGTAGGTTGTCATAATCTATAAAATTATTTTCTAATGTATTTTGTTTTCTAAAATAAAATTAGAGTAAAAAAGGACTTTGCAACGGTTTAAACCCAATTCCCATGGCGTCTTCAACTAGAATATTCTGAATTTGGGGGGAGTCGGAGGTGTACTATAAACACAAATTTGATTGTCAATCTCAAAGCTCATTCTCACCGGTGCATCTGCTCATTTTATACCTTTTGTTACACACACAAAAAAAAAAAATTGAATATATGTGTACTTTGTAGAGAAAGGGAGTGAATAAAACGAGGGTCATACACTATCGAACCGTCAGCTCATTTGCCTCAAGCATCATCAACCGATTATCTGGGAATAGTTTATATTATTTTTTGATTGAAGTGGACTTAAAGGTCAACGAGCTGATTGGATCAACACGAGCTTTTCCCCCCTAATGAGACTATCGCAAAGTGTGAGTAGTTACAAACCGACCACCTTCTGCGTTACAACAATAATGAAATTGTCTCAACTCGTTATTCTGCACTTTGGTTGTCTAAGCGCACTAATAACTCATCTTTTTTGTATCAACAGGGTATTTTCAACTCATATCTAGGTGTTATTGTCTCTTCTTTTTTTCCTTGATTGATAGGCCTAGACGCTCTCAGAAAACTAATACGGAGTACTTCCCATTTCTTTGATTTTACGTTGCTTGTCTATTATTCTGCCGTACGGTTGGTGCTAGTGCTTCAATTCGCACTCTTAAGAAAGATATAGAGTTGGAGCTTGTAAAGGAAGAGACTATATGTTGGGAACACTTCTCTTAGTGAGCCGGTCTTGTAAGAATATAACTGGCCTAGTTCAAAATTTGTTTAGATAAAAGAAAAGAATTGTGCTGTATGGTTGGATGATCTGGGCCTGGTTGGATCATGAAAGCACTCATTTCTCGGCTTTCTTTGGTCATCATCTTGTACTAACTCTGAATCATTTTTGCATATTTGACCCATTCAATCGAGTGAATGTTGTCCCTTTTCTTCCACTAGCTGAGCTCATTGCTTAGTGTCTGCAGATACATATGTTTGGCCATTATATTGTGCCTTCTCTTAAGTCAATTTCATCAATTACTAATTAGGCTAATTCTTTAATAGAAAACGTATGATTGGTTTTCAATTTTAGGTACATATTGGTTTTCAATTTTAGGTACATATTAGTTTAACCACTCTGTTTTCTTAAACAGGGGTAAGATTGTGTACATCCTGACCCCCGAGCACCTCCATTCAATGGGGATTTACACTCGATTGTTGTTGTTATTGTTATTGTTATTGTTGTTGTTGTTGTTGTTGTTGTCGTCGCGTTATCTTGCACTGGGCAATAGTATTTAATGATAGTTAGTTGCTTGACGTTTGTAAGGGATCAGTAATTTTCATAACGTGAAACTATTTGATAATTATATATATTTATACGGAGTATAAAAGAAGAAGATAATTATATAAAATAAAGCATCAATATAGTGGGTAAGGCGAAGTGATAAGAATCCACAAATGCATGGGTGTTGTGGTACTATGATTCGAGTTCATACATTAAATGAGCAATTCATGGGTTTGCTTAATTTGTAATGTTTTATTTATTTTTGTGCTTTTGCTAAAAGAAAGCCCACAAATTACAATGTACGAATGTTGCGCTAGATTTTTATAAAAAAAATTTTCTCATGTCATGTACAAGTTTATTAGAAAACAAATATTTTCTGACTTTTGTGGTTATTTTGGATGGCATTAAGGCTCTGTTTTGTTCGGCTGTATGAAAGCTTAACTGTACTGAACTTAACTGAAAAAAAACTGAACTTAACCAAACTTAACTGAAAAAAACTGAACTTAACTGAACTTAACTAGAAAGAACTGAACTTAACTGAACTGGAACTAGTGTAAATATAACTAAACAATTAACTGGAAAAAACTGAACTGAATTGGAAAAAACTGAACTTAACTGAACTTAACTGGAAGAAACTGAACTGAACTTAACTGAACTGAACTGAAAAAAACTGAACTTAACTGAACTGTAACAGATAAGTTAACAAAACAGAGCCTAAGTCGTTAACTATGAAGAATGGGATATTTTTTTGTCCAGCGGAAAATAAAAGTTAAGGACATCATATTTCGAGATTAGTCCTGACCCAATCAACCATTAGAATAGATGACCTTAATCTCGTTAATGCAATGAAATACATATTTTAGACGAAAATACCCCTTGATCTTGTTCGTGTTAACTTTAAACAATTATATGTACAGAAAATTGGCTTTTACATCTTCACAAATGTAAGAAGTATGCAAGATCAACACATCATCACGTACGCCATGTACTCATCAACATTTAAAATACAACAATACTTAGACGAGAGTGTTACTCAAGTAGTAAAGAGCACACATGTAACTCATAATGTTGAAAGCTCAATTCGCCCTCAGTACCTCCTTTACAACCAAAAAAATACAACAATACATTGTTCTCAACTCTCAAGTCATATCCATCCATACACGCAGGCTCCATCATAGTCAATCAATCAATTATTATTATTATGATAGTATTAGGTGCTAACCTTGTAAATATTTACAGCTATTTTAGAAGAAATTAAATAAGATGGTCAAGGTGCATTTTGTTCGGAACTGAGAAAAAAAATATTGTACAAAACTGAAAAAAACTGAATGCAATTAAAATTATGGCTAGAATTAAACTGAAATATGTTAAACTGAACAGGGAAAAAAAATGATTGAAATACACTGAAGTATAACATTAAATATGAACAAAATACAACATTAGTTCAAGTAATATAGGTTAAGTACAATTCCGTTCAAATTTAATATCATTTCATTTTTTAAAAAAATTTAGATTTTGTCAAATATAGTTCAAATATTTTAGAATTTTAGTAAAAAAAAATTTAATTCTGATAATTTCATGTAAAAGAAGCTAAATCCATCTTTAAAAATTGTTAGCTCAATTAAGTTTAATTTAGATTTTTTAAATTAGACTCTAAAAAAGATATGACAATTAAAAATAAACTATATGATAATATAAACACAGTAATTAAATTCATCATTTTTATATTTACAACACCAACAAAGAAATACACTATGAAGTAATATTTAATATTTATTATTACCTAATATATAATATTTATTACTATTAATAATAAAAGGTTAATAAACTAATAAAAGTAAAATTTACTTACATATATTCCCGGCCCTTAAAAAAAAGTTAGATAGGTGCCATAGACACTACAAATAAACTCACTACTGTGACTTTCTGTCAACGAAAACACTACAAAGTTTGTTTTATCGGTTGTACCATAGACATACTCGCATCTTCGTTCTAGAAAGGAAATAAACAATCGTATATTGGGCTATTCTCCACAACTTATAGAGACTAAACTGACTTGAAATGAACTGAACTGAACTTAATGTAACTGAACTGAACTGGAAAAAATTGAAATTTTTGTTTAATTGTTTTGACACCCAATCACTTATCAAAACTATAATGATATATATTGTACGTTTATAAACTATACGGTAAGACCTTTTGAATGATATATAATAACTACGAATGGATATTAGGATCAAAACTTATTGTGCTTGCGAGTTACGAGTTGAACTTAATAAAACTAAAATGAACTGAAAATAACTGAACTAAACTGAATTTTTTTAGAAGTTGGGGAGAACATGCCTATTCTTTTGTATGGTATGAAAATCCAACCCTTATAAAATACAATTGTAGTACTTCTTTAGTCAATTGTGTTGGAATTAGTAGGGATATATTAGAAATTTTGGCTACCTCCCTAATATGTTTGCTCAACTTTAGGATGACACTAATAATGGATCGAATGGAGTAACAACATATACTGTTAGTCACACGTACAAAATATTAGAAATTTTAACTACCTCCCTAATATGTAGGTTGTGCCAATAGGGTTGCACAAATAATTGTGTCAGACGGTCTCACACTAACTTTAGTGTGAGACCGTTTTTTTTTTTTTGAAATTTTTTTTAAGAATTTTTTTTTTAATATGGGGTCATTTTTCAGTTGTATAGGGATTATTATTCAGTTGTATGGGGGTCATTTTTCAGTTGTATGGGAGTCATTTTTCAGTTTTAACTTGTTATACTACATTTTTTCTAGGGGGTTCATTATTATTTAGTTGTATGGGGGTGGGGGTCATTTTTCAGTTGTACGTGGGTCATTTTTCAGTTTTAACTTGCTTTACATTATGTCTAGGGGTTTATTATTCATTTCTAGGGGGTTCATTATCCAGTTGTATGTGGGTCATTTTTAATTGTATGTGGGTAATTTTTCAGTTTTAACTTGTTATACATTTTTTTAGGGGGTTCATTATTCATTTTTAGGGGTTCATTATTCAGTTGTATAAGGGTCATTTTTCAGTTGTATGCGGTCATTTTTCAGTTTTAACTTGTTATACATTTTTTCTAGGCGGTTCATTATTCATTTCTAGGGGTTCATTATTCAGTTGTATGGGGGTCATTTTTCAATTGTATGGGGTCATTTTTCTGTTTTAACTTGTTATACATTTTTTTTAGGGGGTTCATTATTTATTTTTAGGGGTTCATTATTCAGTTGTATATGGGTAATTTTTCAGTTGTATGGGGTCATTATTCATTTGTATAGAATTGAAAAAAAAATTGATTTTTTTTAGAATAAAAAAATATTTTTTTGGGTCATTTAGTGTAAGACGGGTGTACACAAATGTTTTTGATAAGTTTGTTGTTAGGAAAAGTCACATACGTAGTATATTTATAGGACTCCTCATCTTAGGGGTATTGTTATCAAAAGTGACTAATTTATATGTAAATGGAAAGAAGTATGTTGATAATATTCTTATGAGGTACACTTCAATAAAAAAAACGCTACTCGATAAACTTAAGAAAGGGAAAAGTCATACTGTTGCGTTCATTGAACTCGCTGATACATTAAGAAGCGTTATAAGATAATTAACTAGTGCTTTTACTTTGCTTTTATTCGTTTCAATGAATCTCCTATTGCTGTTCCTACTGGTGTACATTCGGCAATCCATTCAAATGAAAAATGGATGTATCCTAGCAAGTTTGAAGTACATTTAAAATACAACGGGTAATCGTACTAATCTACCGCTCCAGTGCTCCGTACTTCAATTTCTTCCATGCAAAGCAGCAAAGTTCGATAGGAGGAACTTTCATCAGTTGTTAGCTAAAGCCTAAAAGTATTTGGAGACCACGGCGATTAGCTACAAAAAGACCATTAAAAGTAGCTACTTAATTACTTAAAGAGCAAGCTAGCTCAACACGTATTTTAGTTTTAGTCTTTAGTTTATTCAGTTTCAACAACCTAAAAGGCTACCCGTTCGAACTGAATTGCATGTAGAGCTATATACCTATACACAACATTGCTAAGCATAATAAGACCTACGAGAAGCTTAGCTAGCGCATTAATTATGCTTATTTCATAGGATTAATTAGAGCGCACTAAGTACTTAATGTGGTTACTATACTTGGGATGTAGTATACATCTTAAACTTGGAAAAAACACCAATTTGTCTCAGCCGGCATTTAATTACAAAATCACAAATTAAAGATCAATGTGATTCCTTTATGGCTTTATATTGAGAAAAGAGTTAGTGGGAATTTCACTTCAGAAATGCAATAAAGTAGTGATTCCTCAAATGTCAAATCAAGCTTTTAAGAATATTAATAAAATGGTCTAGTTAGGACTACTTTAATTACAAAAAAGGACTACTTGTGAACTCACAAAACAATACCTTTCTTGAACATAAATAAATCTCGAGCGCTGTTCGTACTGAAGAGTTGTGGTTTCATTCGATTGTGATATGCGGGATGAAAACTAGACTAAATAAAACGGGTCTATGATCAATTCTTTATTTTTTCCAAGGATTATAACTTATAAGGCTATCATCAATTCTTATGCAATACGGAGTACACATTGATGTGGAATTCTACCCGGAAATGCAACAATTGCAAACGAAAAGCTATATTATGATTAATTTTAGGATTTTTTTATGTATCCACAAAAAAAAATCCTCCTGGTAATTTCTTTTTTGGTGAGAACCAAATGAACAATCAAGTATAGACTATAGACACTGTTCTCAAAAAAAAAAAGTATAGACTATAGACACCTCAAAAAAAAAAAAGGCGTTTACGAAAACTGCACCCGCTACTAAAATTCAGTAATTATATCACGTTGTTGTGCCGCCACTCTCTCATACAATAATTTATTTATCTTTAATTTTTTGGTGCGTGAGAGATAGAGTGTGGGCAGTGGATGAAATGACTTCCAAGTTCTTTATATTCTTTTGAAGAAAGACTTCCAATTATTTATACATTGTATTGTATAGTTGATCATCTATCAGGTGTCGCTCCTGAAAAGATAAGCTTTGTGCTGATTTTTCCTTTGGCTTCTCATTATTACGAAATGATACTTCGGTAGAATAAAGGTATCTGTGCTTGCTTTACCATAGAAAAACAACAGAGTTGTACCGAAAAGCTCTCTTTTTGGTTCTCAAAAACAAAAGCTCTCATTTGAATCCCTTAATTGAATTTCTGAATCCTAAATTGGCCATAAAAGATAGTGCTATGACTTTCTATCAAATGAGGAAAAATGGTGAACTAATTATGTTTTGGTACGTGGCATAATAGGTATAGTGTACGTGGTATACATTGGTGTATAATGATTATACTCATTATACTCATCAGTTTGTGATCCGATTACAATTACACAGTGTTACTATATGTAAAGTTTGTGCAAATACTCCCCCCATCTAAAATAAGTGTCATCTTATCACAAAAAAAATGATCAAAAATAAGTGTCATTCTCACTTTTCAATGCATAATTGAGACATGATCAAACTTATCCTTATCAATTTCCAATATAATTTGTTGAAATTGTATAAATTTATTTATTTATTGATAATAGTGATCTATTTTTTGGGTGTGAATAATAGTGATCTATTTAATGGGAGTACTTTTGTAACTTAATCTATTTTCTTAAAATGTACTGTATGTATAAGTGTAGGATGACACTTAATTTAGATAAGAGAAAGTAATAGTATATAACTTTTTGGGAACTACCTTTTTTTTGTAGTAAGTAAAGATTTTATTTATTTATTAAAGTTCTAGCTCCAAATAATACATTACGGTAGTCAAAACAAGCAAGCACCGTCGTTCCTAACTGTTGCCCTTAGAGTTACATCACGTCCACTTTGTTTCTACAGAGGATTGTCCCATTGAATAAAAGTATCGGCACCCCTCGCACCTTCCTTGGCCAATTTATCTATTTTGGGAACTACCTTCTACCTTGTATATTGTTACGAGATAATCGCATTTTCTTGCTAGCTAGGAAAATAAGTTGGTATCATAAAGTTGTATTTTCATTAGTACGTTTTTTTTCACAACACTGTAACTTTTAGGCATCTATCGCAATGTCTCCTACACAACGAATACCTGTTTTATATGTAGTTTTTTTGGGTCCAAATATGGGGCATATTATAATTGTTAATCACATAACTAGATGGCTCAAAGCATCTCACCCGCGGGGCTTAGTGGATGCTACAACGTTGCCTTTTGTAATGGAATGTAAGCATATGCAATAGGCTCATAGGGTGAGAAAAAGATATGTGAATAACTCTTAGTTCCCACATGAGAGGAGTTAAATTAAATGGTACTCCATTGCTTCTTATGGTAATTACTTTTTGCTACATAATTTGGTTTTCTTTGTTAATACTCATCAGTTTGTTGTTGCAAGCGTATCCCTGAACTCTTCCCACTGGCAACCGGAAAGTATACTTTTTTATAAGTCACAGAAGTTATAAAGATAAACTTCAAGCACCTAGTTCTATAGAACTTCAATCCTAGCGCGCATTAAGGTCACGTACTCACTTTTGATTTGGTATGTTCCTTTGTGCTTCCATAGTTCCATTCGAAGTTCTTTGAATTTCCCTAGTATATCATCTCAAAAAAAAAAAATCTCTAATATATGATAGTTTGGAAAAATTAAAGGGAATAATCCCTACTTCGCTCAATTATTACAAAATAATCCCGACTTTCAATATTACCGATAATCCCTACTTCAACCCTTATAGCCCAAAATGATCCAATGATAAATATGTAAAAATGTAAAACTAAAAAATTGGCCATACATATATCCATCAAAATTCTTATATTACATAGTTAAAATTAAAATTGATAGCTTAACATAAGGTTTAATTATTCAAACACTCGTAAAAATTAATTAGATTATCCCTGGCTATAAGATTCCAAATTGGGATTATTCACGATAGTTTTCAAAGCTGGGATAATATGTTCCCTAGCTCCATTAAATAGATTCAAGCATGTGCGTCGCACATGCCCCTAACTAATCAAAAACTTGCGTGAACCCGTTTCATATATGACATTAGGTATAAATGAGAGAAAAAAGTTTGATTAATGACATCGGCGATCATTAGTGATCCCCCGAGGACCATTAGTGACCCCGTGTCATATATGAAACAGATTTAAACAAATTTTTCTGCTAGCTAACAAGGTAAATTAAAAAGATGTTCCAATATTTAAGTTTCAATTAAAAATGCGTGTGTCCAGTGTCTTTCGTAATCCTTAGGGCAACATTATTTGACATATATACCTGGTAGAGTCTCAAGTACGTTCTCATAATAAAACTCTTCAAAATCAGCAATAAACTGGGCCCCTTTGTTTGAGACTTTATGAAAGTATGAGGGTGAGTATTTGTAATGAAATACCCAACTTGAGACTCAAATTTTATGTTTTTCTATTTATTTTTGGAAATATACCATTTTTGGTACCTGACTTATAGCATAACACCAAACTGGTACCGTCTTTTTTTAATATTCCAAAATAGATACTTGAGTAATTTCAGGTTATACCATTTTAGCTACCTCACCGGTTTCCGTTACAGAAAATCGTGAAAATTAGGGCTTGTTTTGGTCATTTTAGTATCCAAGTTTGTTTGTAATGTACTTTCCTTCCCTAACTTAATAAAAGAACATAAATTTAATTAATTCAGAAACAATTCCCTCCAAAATCCCCTAACTTAATAAAAGAACAATCACCCATACTTTGTTTTCTTGATGTATTATATAACTAGCATCATATTTTATATAGTACATCTTGATGTATTATAACTAGCATCATATTTTATAGGCTTCCCTTTCATCTTTTTACATAATGAGTGAGATAATCATGAAAGTTTGTGGAAGCATATTTGAACATGAAAGGCGCTCTTTTTTCGTGTGTAGTTTTATGTATATGAACTGAATGAAAAATAACAAAGGGATATGACATTGAATCGACTAGCCGACTTGTCTGCACAATCTAACTCAACAACAACTGAATGTACATTTCCTCAAATTTGTGGTAAAAGTTTACAAAACTTGACCAAAATGTCTGAAACTAACGGAGGGAGTACACGAAGAAGAAAACGCGAGAAATTGAAAGAAGAAGCTAAGGTGCTGTTTGGGATCGTTGTGAGTTGCCAGTTTTCAGTTTTTTTCGAAACTAAAAACCAAATTTTGGAAACCAAAAAAAGTGGTTTTCAAATTTCTGTTGTCAGTTTTGAAAATCATAAGTAGATGTATCAGGTCTAATATTTTACTTTTAAAAATAATCTTATTATCACCAAGTTGAAAATATTTGAAAACCAAAAACAGAAAACTCACAATGATCCCGAACAGGGCCTAAGAAAGTTCTTCCCCACACTACTAAACCGTCCTCCTTCAAGTTAATCATTAAAAATCTTTTGGACACATGCAATCACATAACCCTTGGATAAAATTAAAAGGTTTGGCAGATGATCATTGATGCTAACATAAAGATTACATACAAGCTAAGCGACGATCATTGATAATTTTCATAAATTTTAAAATGGAGATTCTTAGTGGTAGATTAGATATGCCACTTCAGTATGAATCCGGCGGAGAAAAATCTATACATGTATATTATAGATTCTATCAAAACCAAATGTATGCTGTATAAACCTATAATTGCTTTCCTACGAACAAACTATTGCTTTCTCTTAGTTCTCTAAAAGTGTAAAACTATTCACACGATCTGGAGGAGTGGTTTAACTTTTTGGCTATTTATAAACAAAGAGAAAAGAAAGTATTAAGCAATGATTAGATCAAAGAGAATACCATGCATCTATGGTCAGATGCAAGCATCGGCGTGGAGTTAAAAATTATAGACTTTTGTAACAATAATTGTTATGCTAGGGCAATGAATAAGCTCAAGTCATCATGCAAATGAAGCTCTTATATATTTAGTTGACCCTAATTTCAGATATAACAAAAATAGTTCACCACCTGCCGAGTATACACAGAGAATACTGGATATAGACGCCCATCTCAGACATAAAATCTGAAAAGAACTTGTCCACATGAGGCGAGAGGTAAGGAGTCCGGAACTCCGAACACCTTTCGCATGCATCAACTATAAACTACAAATAAATATTAAAAACAGAAAAGGAAAATAAAAAAATATTATAATACAAAAGGTATACTTAGTACTATTATGCACTACGGTTTTAATTTTAGAAGTTTCTTTGACTTGCACCCCAGGTATTTCAATTCTTCTCCTTAAGTATTCTTCCTTATTAAGTCTTGACAACTAGAACCTTCATAAATTTGACTTCCTAAGGATACTTCAAATCTTCACAATTAAGTGTTCAATTCCAGAACGTTCTCAAGCTAAAATGTTCAATCTAGAATCTTTACTATCTTCATCAAGATCAGCACGAACTCGATCACCAACTTGTACAAGCCCGATCTCACGGGTCAAGATCTCAATCCGCATCAAGCCGAGTTGATGACGTATCAAACTCCACAAAGAGAGACATATCATCTGATAAGAATGGGTCAACTCAATCTCAAACAAGAACCCCAAGGCTCGGGAATGTATGTTGGGAAGGAGTAAATAACCTATAAACCAAGGCGAGTGTACATGGGCAAGATGGGTGGCATTGAAGGGTGGGCAATGCCATGACTAGATAAGGTTGATGTAGTATTAGGCTGGATTGGTTTGGGCTTGCATGGATTGGACAAAGGAAATTACTAACATAACTATGGGGTTTTAGAGAGAAGGCAGAGCTCTCTCTCTCTCTCTGAAACCCTTTCTTTTTTGCAGCTATGTATATAATCTTGTTCTTTTATTTGACATAACTTGTAGAAGAAACTAAGAAATCTTGGTTGAATCAAATTCTTGGTCTTTTCATTGGAGTTTAGAGGTCGATTCTCACTAGCTAGCGATTCATGATTGGGGAAAGTATTTAAATTTTATCCCTTTTAACGTATCCCCCGTCCTCACCTTGTGTAACCTTAGTTAAAATTTTATTTATGAAGAACCTCTTATGTTCCACTTGATGTTGTTTAGACTCGATTCATTCGGTTCAGTGACAATTTGATTCCAAGCTAAAGAAGAAAGAAATACCTAGTTAGTATCAACCTTGGTTTATGGTAGAAAAACTTGATTTTGTTTCTTTTAAAAGCGTTGGTAGAGAGTCCAATAAGATAAGCTAGCCCTTAATGTCGCAAAGTGTCAACCTTCATATTTGTCCAATTGGTTTTGGTTTAAGAAGTCTTGTCAGGGAATTATGTGAAACTAATTACTTGAAATGACTTTTGCAATGAACTAAGTTATACATCATGAAGAGTTTTGATCACCAAAAAACTCAACTATGTCTATGTCAGCTCAATTTATTGAACTCATCAAATTGTACTTATCAATTCAATTTCTTAAATAATCATAACAAGATAGAGTTAAATTTGATTTTGTCTAGTTCAACTTTGTTTTTCTTTAAACATCGAATTGAACAAGGATCACACTTAACAGGCCGGTTTCTACTCATACGCCACTTCATGTTTCCTTTTTCCTCCCCATTCATTCTCAAATCCTAAATATCTCTCCCCGAAGTCCGAAATCTTTTCTCCTATTATATTTCAATCAACACTCTTGGGTAACTCCATATTTCTTGGTGCAAATTAGTAGCTTTATCAACTCTAATAGGCTTATCTAAGAACTAGATTATTTAGAGAGACTTTGTCGGCCAACATTTGACATCAAGATCGGAAATTGCAACCAATTTGGTACATGATCGTAATATCTAGTTATCATTAATATCTAGTTCATGAGACCATTGTTTGATGATAACACGTTTTATGTTAAACATATGGATGCCATTCTTCATAACTCTCACTCTACTTCTGTATATATGAAAATCTAACAATGACTATTCCTTTAGCTAGTGAGTTTACTTTTTCAATTTCATATTCCCCTAAACTCTTCTAAGGAATCCCTCCATCACATGTAACAGTGGATTAGATCCAAAACATGGCAAATCACACTATTGATCCAGTATTCCGCCACTGTTTTAATGTCGTCATTGATACTTGTGATATATCCATCAATATATAGAAATGTAGCCAAGGGTATCAAACTTCTTCATCAACAGACTTATTAAAATAATGATTACCAGATTTACCACTACCTTTGTGTACTTGGGTTTTCTAGGAACAATATCTCGATTTTTCAAATTGGGTAAGGCTGCGTACATCAAACTCCCTCAGTATCCCATCCGAGATCGGATTTAGACTGAAATGTTGTTATTGTTGTTTTTTGTGTACTTGGGTTTTGTTAAGAATGAGTCTCATCATATCACTTTCTGAAGTCTTAGTGTTTTAGCAGAAGTGTCCATAGAGCTACCCCAAACATTGTAGGGAAAGAATACCTTGAATTTCTTCTATAGTTCTCATGTGCCCCCGGATCTTGGGTTTGCGGGATTAGAATTCTCCAAATCAATGTTTTGAAAATCGGACCGGACTGTCCGGTTTAACCGGTTTAGTTGGGAACTTAGGTCCAGCCGGGTTTCTAAGGCCTAAAAACCAGACTGTTCAAGATCTGGACAAAACCAGTCAGACCGGTCGAACCCGATTCTAGCCGATTTTAACCGGTTCTTCACCGTTTTTTGCCAAAAAAAATAATATATTTTTTAAATAATTTAAAAATAGTGGTTTAAGCTGGTTTTTAACATCGGTTGAATCAGTTAAACCGATTAATCAGTGAATCAGTTGAGAGATTGATTCGATGTCCGATTCGGTTTTCAAAACATTGCTTTTAATTGTTGTTGATGAATATTAGTTTTCCTAATCAATGTGAGTAGTGGTAATATTGTACGTTGTCCCCCTTCATCCACGTCTATAACTACCACAATTGCGGCCTCTCTTGGCTATGGCCAAGCTGATTATGTTTTTCCCTAATTCGATATCAAAAGACTCATTTTTTGCCTTAGATATACATAGTTAACGCCCAAGGAATAATCATGTTTAAGATGATGTTAAATATTTCTATAAATTTAGCTAGCCATACTCGAAATCATTAGTTTGTTCCCAATTCGTAGAGGATGACGGGCCGACGGCTGAGTTTGGGGTTGCTGTTAGTTGTTGTATCTGTATGAAGTGATGTGCTTGTGATGTGTTGAAGTTGTTGTGAGGGTGACTTTCACCCACATATGGGTCATAACTCATAAGGTGAAAAAAGTGCTTTCAAATCTTATATTTGTAAAGTGTTTTCACTCATAGTACTTTCATATTTTTTGCCAAACATGTCAAAAAGAAAAAAATGTTGTCGAAAGTACCTTAAAAGCATTTCAAACTCAATCCCAAACACAACCGACGTGTAGTAGTACAACGGCCGTTCACTCATTATGAAAGCATCGGGAACTTCGATCTCTCATATAATAATTATTATTATATGGATATTGGAATTACATTTACTTGAGTTCTATTAATCTATTCGCTTGACAACTTATTTTTCTTCCACTAGTGATTTAACTATGCAAACACATATCGTAATGAAATATGATTGGCTTGTTTTCAATTATAGGTCACTAGAGATCTTTGCAAGTACAATTTGTTTCATTAGATCAAGAGACGCTCTTTAGTTCTCTGGATGACAGGTACAATGACGTTTCTTTAATTTAGAGAGGCAGAAGAGAAGAACAAGCTTATAGTAGTAGTAGTGTAGTACAACATCAATCTCTCAAGACATTAGATATGCAATATAAGTACATAACTGTATAAGTTTATTCAAGTGTCAAATTATTATTATTATGTGACAAAAGTCCCCACTAAAGTCCCAACGTAAAGAAATCACCTTTTTACCACACTTACCTCACACCATATGTTTAACAAACAAATATATTTAATTCCACGCCCCACCCCCCATCTTGTGTACCTATGGAATATATATATCGACATATCACCATCTCCCTCCCTCTCACCCTCTCTTTAATTCTCTCTCGAGTGTTGAATGCTTGATAAAAACCCGTACCCTTCGCCCCCCTCTTCTCCACTTTCTTCTCCTTTGAACAATTAGCAATCAATATAGAGAGAGAAGTAGTGATACAAAGTAGAGGAAAGACTAGTGTTAGTTGCAAAGCTTTAAAAAAAAAACAAGAAAAGAAATCATCTTGTCACCAAGTGGATAAGAAACTCCCATCCATCCTCTTTGATTCATTATTCCACACATTCAGGGAATCATCCCTTGCCCTAGACCCAATTCCATCTTTGATTCTATTGGATAAGAAGAAAGAGAGTGGAGTTCTTGAGTGTCAGCAAGCCATTCAAACTCTATACTAGTTGATGAGTTAATATCGGCTTAGTTTTCCATCATTTTGTTACGAGGAAAAACAAAAATATAGGGCTATAAAACACAACATGTTGCTTATGCTTTTACGTGGTGGCTTTTATCCGTATATATCCCTTGATTATCAGTTTGTTTTTAATAGGGAATAAACCTTAAGATTCCATTTCATTCTCGAGCTACTACTATTCCCTTGTTCATTTATAAACTTGTACTTTGTATTAAATTTCTTAAACCTTCACAAGATACCATATTACTATGGACTACTACACCTTGAGGGAGATTGAAGGCAAGCTAGCAAATGATCCTCACTATTTCAACGACAAAATGCGTAAAACAAATCGTTGCGTGCTAGTTTCGGGCCCAGTGATCGTTGGTGCGGGGCCCTCTGGCTTGGCGGCCGCGGCTTGCTTAAAGGAGAAAGGTGTCCCCAGCTTAGTCTTAGAGAGATCCAACTGTATAGCCTCATTATGGCAACTTAAGACGTATGATCGCTTAAGCCTACACCTTCCTAAGAAGTTTTGTGAGCTTCCTCTAATGCCCTTTCCTGATCACTTCCCTACATACCCTACCAAGAAACAATTCATTGGGTACTTGGAGGACTATGCTCGGAAATTTGACATCAAACCAGCCTTCAATGAAACAGTGGAGAGCGCTGAGTTCGACGAAACCCTAGGGTTTTGGAGAATCATAACTAGCAGAGAGACAGTTTCCGAGAAAGTTATCGTTCCTCCCACTGGAGCCACTGGGAGGAGATCAAAGAAGGTATCCGAGAATGCCGTCGAGGTCGAGAGAACGGAGTACGTTTGCCGATGGTTAGTGGTGGCGACGGGCGAAAATGCGGATGTTGTGGTACCAGAATTGGAAGGGTTAGAGAAGTTTGGAGGGCCAATAGTACACACAAGTTTGTACAAGAGTGGAGAAGTGTTTAGAGGAAAACGGGTGTTAGTTGTGGGGTGTGGTAATTCAGGAATGGAAGTTTGCTTAGACCTTTGCCATCATAACGCTATGCCTTCAATCGTGGTCCGAGATACAGTGAGTACCATGCTAGTCTTACTTTATTGTTTACACCAACTTTATTTCAATTCCGCCTCCTATATCTATTTCTTTGTTCTAATTTTACAAACAATTTCTTGATGCATACATGCATAAATCCCAATAAATTTACAGAGAACAAATTATATGAAACCATTCATATATGAGATAGAGTTACTAGTAGCGAGGGGTTATTAAATCAACCTTTTTCTATCATTAATAAAAAATTATTTTATATATAAAACAGGTTTTTGCATAAGTTTATAGATGTGTTTCAATCATCAAAATATCAGAACTTCTTTTTGTTAACTTTTTTTTTTTTGTATGCGATGCACATAAATAACGCATGAATAAATTAAACCAAAACTAGAAAACCTTTTCTTACAATTGTAAACTTCATTGTCATACACAAAAATTACAATAATATCAAAATTTTGTCCTTTTTTTTTCGTGGATGCTACAGAGCTTTGAATAAACCAAAATTTCCGAACTTTTCTTTACTATCTTATCAGTTTAGCTTGATAATAACATCACTTCTAATATGGTATACTTTACATTTTTTATTTTAAGGTTTTATGTCTTCTTTTTTCTGTGAGTTAGTTATGTGTTGGCATACTACCTATGGAAAGGGCGGTGACGTTTTCAGTTATGCTGTTCTCCTATATGGCTATATCTAGGACCTAATTGAATGTGCAAAAAGCCTAGTATTGGCTTAGCCTTTTCACCCTCCCACGGGCACCCAACTTTTTGCCCTCCACCAACATAATTAAAGAAAGCTAGACCATATGAATTTCCAAGTGATCTTGGCCTAAATCAGAAGACTGTCCAAAAAAATATTAAAACTTGCAAAAGCGTCCTTTTCCTTTAGATTTTCATAATTGAGGTTTGCAATTCGATCGTAATGGGATTTTTAATCATAACATGAGCACTCTCTTATCTGAGATAATTGTTGAATTCTGTGGTTTTGATATGCTATGTTCTGTGCCTACTTCTGGAAAAAGAGAAAGCTTTATCGTATCTTTACAATTAAAAATTGAGCACTTGTAAATGTAATGTAGACATGGGGCATGCAAAACATTAAGCTAAGCTTTAAAAGTTGGCATGAAATTACCTTTTATGGGTTGTTATGGGTTGGTCTAAGCTAGTGAGTTCAAGTTCCAAGCACTGTTGATCACATTCTTGCGAATTGGTGTGTTTCACTTTCTTGGGATACTAAAGCATGCGCGGCATTGGGCAAGAGAAGCTTACTAGGATCTTTCTAATGTCAGTATAACTGCAGTAATAAACTCATATAGTATTATGCTACATCAGCCCTATTGCAAATTATTCTCTGCTGTAAAGATGCATTTACTGACTGGAAGGCTGAAACACCTTGCACAAGGTCTACGGCAAACATTTGAGGCTCCTCTCCAGTCTTTACTTTTCTTTCCCTCAATCATCTCATCTTTTTACCTTCCTTTTCAGTGGCCGTCTTCCTTTTTTTTTCCTATTTCTTTTTTCTATTTTATTCAACCTAGCTCGTAGGACATAGGACATAGGACATCATACTCCCTCATTAACCCATTTGAGATGAAATTTGACTGAGTTGTTGTTGACCGTTGTTAGCTCATAGGACATAGGCCTAATTTACGGATCGATATATACTGATATACATTCTATTTACCTCGACCGTATTCTATTGAAGTTAGAACTTAATTTGGTAAATTCAAGTCATATCAGCTTAACAATCAAATCAAAATAGACAGAATGTCAGTTTAACTTTTTTGCTTTACTTGTATGTAGGTTCACATCCTGCCTAGGGAAATGTTGGGAAGATCAACTTTCGGGTTATCCATGTGGTTGCTCAGATGGTTGCCAATAACCTTGGTGGACCGACTTCTCCTTATTATAGCATGGCTAATATTGGGCGATACTTCAAGATTAGGCTTGACTCGACCGGAAATGGGTCCTCTTCAGCTCAAAAACTTGTCAGGAAAGACACCAGTGCTAGACGTTGGGACGCTTGACAAGATAAAAAGTGGTGACATTAAGGTAACACTTGCAGTACTATGTGTCTCACTGATTATTAGCATCATTTCGCATCTAGGATCTTTGAATGAGATTGAGATTATCGTCCTATAATAGCCATGCAATTGTAGATTCATTTTTAACGGTCTGTGTGAATTCTTATACGCTTAAAAGAAAAGGAAAATCATTGCACATCTTGCTTTTTTCGATCTTTTCCTCCTTAGTCCTTTTCTCCTTCAATAGGGGAGCTCCAAAGTTGATTGATCCCATACTAAGATCTTTGCCCAGAAAAGTCATCGCTTGATAGAAATTTAGTGGGACATGATTCTTGCTTGCATTACTAGCCTAATTAATCATTAGCACATCAACTCATCAGCTTATTATGATTATGATTTGGGATTCTCTCTTTTTCCTTCCACTTACGAGTATTTTCTTCTTTTTGTTCTCAAATTAGATTAAGCCTAGTTGTACGGAGAACAAATTTTATTGTCTACTTTAGTAACACCTTCTAGTCTTTAATTATTCTTTTTGAAGTTTATCTCGTCTAGCCTAAAATTCTTCCTATGAGAAGGTCACACATGGTTCATGCATTTCGTGGCAGCGCAGTAAAATAACATAATGTTTTCTATTTTTACTAGTATAACGTTCCAAAAATGCTAAAGAAATGTGGCTTATTGGTTCTACATTTGTTGTGATATGTAGGTACTCCCGGCTATCGACCGTTTAAAGCACCATGCCGTAGAATTTCTTGGTGGAAGAGTAGAGAATTTTGATGCAATTATCTTAGCAACCGGATACAAAAGCAATGTGCCATCTTGGTTAAAGGTAATTACGTCTACCTTTCTTTTTCTTTCACTCCGTATTTAATTATAATTCTTGATTCTTAGTAATAGACAGTCACTTTAGGTGTGTCTTATTCATCTATAAGAACCCAAGGACTCAACTTGAAGCTGAACTAAATTGAAAAGATTGAAATACTTAACTGTACTGAAAAAACATTAACTGAACTCTAATACACTAGACGAACACAACACAACCTTGGGGTGCGTTTTGGTCGGTTGAAAAGATCTGAACTGAAACGCAGCTGAATTGGAAAAAAAACGAAATTGTAGCATTACCGACAAACAAAACAAAGCCTTAGTCAAGAATCAATCGTATATATACTTTTAAAATTGTACATATAAAGTGGACAACTTATTTTAGTAATTAGGCGCTTACACACCTTAAAAATAGCTAGAAGTAATAAGAATATCTTATATGTTCCTAATCTTAAAAGTTTCTAAAGTGGAGTATGGTATTCCATTTTGTTTTTCTGTCTATTAGGAAAGGGAGATGTTCTCGGAGAAAGATGGACTACCTAGAAGACCATTTCCCAATGGTTGGAAAGGACAGTGTGGGTTATATGCCGTGGGGTTCACCAAACGTGGCTTGTTAGGTGCGTCCATGGATGCCAAAAGAATTGCAGACGAAATTGGACAATATTGGAAAATCGAGTCAAGACACTCATATACACCATCTCAGTTGTGACTCATTATACTTTTTTGAGTTTAGGGTAGATCATGGTCTTATGATGACGATAATGATGATAATTTTGGGAGAAGTTTTGCAACTTTTGGTACCACATTTTAGTTTATATTGGCTTACAAGAGGCGTAAAGATGTTAGAGATCGAGTTTACGACCTTACAGATGTGGGATGCTTCATGCTCGTAATAAATCGAGCATATCATAACACTCTTTGGTACCACATTTGATGGTTCATCATTCTAAAGAGAAGGAAAATGATGTGGGATATAGCTGCCAATGATCTGACAAGTCAGAAGCTGGATCATGCCGTATGAAGGACGTACTACTAATTCTCAATTTATCTGAAGAACCAAAAATTCACAGCTGATATTAAATGAATGGTATAAAATTCGAGAGTGCAGATTTTTTTGTTTGTGTGAAGGGGGACTCATCAAAAGAAACCTTGTACAGCACATCGTGTATATTTGCTATTTTTCACTAATTAGGAAGATTAATCTGGGTTTATAGAGTGTTTGGGTCTTTAAATTTTTGAAGATTGGTATGACATTTTTTGTATTTTTTATTTTCTGATCATTGTTTTTGTTTAATTTACATTAATGATATAATTATGCCAAATGGATTGGATGAGTGGTTTTGACAGTTTCAGTATGTCTCTTTCTATTTGTCCTTGTTTTTATTAAGTCGTGGTGTTCCAAGATCAAGTACTTGCAGCTTGACTGTCTTTTGTCCCAGATCTAGATTTGTACATGTGCCATACTTACTGTATTTCATTTTTCCTCAGTCCTAATACTTCTGTTTAGTATATCTCAGAAACCTATCTACTGATTATCAATTACTATATCAATGATGAGCATCTAAACGGACATATGTTCCTCGTTTCTATTTGTTTTTTTAGGATCAAGGTAGCAGTCTTAGGCTGTTCATATGTAATGCTACAGGCCTATTTTTTTTCAGTTCATTTTAGTTCAATTTTTCATTTCAGCTTAATTGTATTGAAGTATGCAATAACAAACCAAAACTCTACCTCAAATAACAACCAGAACAATACAAAAGTTCAATTAACCTAAAAATTAGTTACATACGATAATTCATTTGTTACATCTGGTTCTAACATCTAAGTCTACTTTGGCTAGTAAACTTAGTGATCGATACCATAGATTATGAATACAATCTACTCCTAATCTAGATTTCAAAGAACACTTTTAAAGTATAAAGCACCTTCTTCAAATGACACAGATTGAAATTTATCCAACAACACATCATGCATAGACTATATCCAAGTAAAGTAGCAGACTACTTCCAGCTATTATTATAGATTGAACGCGTTTTACATAACAATATGGCAACTATAGCTGACGCAACGTATCACACCGGGAGATCCAGGCATGAAATGAGTTCGCGTATCTCAAGAACACTGAATTTTTACTTCTCTTAGGCTCGTCATTCTTCTATAGTTCTATTATTGTTTTTTTACTGTAACATTTCATTAACATATGATAGCCATATAGCTCTACCAATCGGAATAAAATCTAAACTAAACAATAACAACCTAAAAGTACAACAACAACAACCGAGTGTAAATATTCATTCAATGGGGGTGCTCAACTTCAGGATCTACGCAACTTTACCATGTTTAAGAAAATAGAGAGGTTGTTTCCGAAATTAACCAATTGTTGCATTGAAGTATTGATTTCCAACAACTTCACCAAAATTAAGAAGTATTAGAAGGTTTTCATAACCATTTTGTTATAATCCATAATCAACTAGTACATTCCATTATTCCAAATAGAGCTAAGTAGCAAACAAAACATAGCACTCCCTCCTTCTCATAAACTTGCAAAGAATATTTTTTTTAATAAACAAATGTTAACTTTGATCATAGGTTTAAGACTATTGAATATTAGGAGTCCATATAAAAAATAGCTAAAAATAACTAGTTTCATTAAATTACTTTCCAAATTAATTAAAACAATATTGATAAAAAATTCTCGATATTGTGTATTTGAAAGTGTAAAAGATAAATAGATCAGATTCCAACTTTCTCATTGCAAGTTCATACCTAAATTGAGGGTAATCATTTAAGGTAATAGAATGAGTTTAAACAAGAAATAAGGTGGATGTGGTGGTGGTTGAGGAATTGAAGAACAGAGGAAGGAAGAGTGGAAAGCTTATTTCCAAATGGCGGGAATTATTTGCTCCAATAGAAGGGGGTTCAATGTATTATCCCAATTATAGTGAGGGTAAATGATTATGCTCTTTACTCCACCTTTTTCCATTAACCATTTGTCCCAACCATCATTTTTCCCTTTATTCTTCTATTTTACATACAAATTACCGGTGAATAATTACCCCAAATCCAAACGATCGAGCCCTAAGCTAGAATAGTTAGCTCGTGGATCTCTAAGGTCTCTAAGGACTACAAGTACTTAGACTTTTTTGGTGAACTGCTAAATTACAAGCAAAACTTGAGTAAACCGTGAACTATATGTTGGAGCTGAATAAGTTCTTTGACCCACTTACTAATTTTGAATTGAACTTAACATGAAACTCCTTATCTAATTGAATGGTCTGTTTTAGAATTTATGGTAAACTCCTTAGTTGAAACGTATAAAAACATGTTAAAAGTCTTGTACAAAGCCTAACATAAGCAACTTGCATGCATTTTTTCGATGACTTGCTGTATGCACTCGTATAGTCGTAGTACATTCATACAATAAGCAAGAATCAAGTATGTACAATGTATTCCAAGCGAACCAAGTTGGATTGGTGTAATAGTTCAGCAGTAGTTCATCCCGTAAAACAAGTGATTGAGGGTTCGACTCTCAACTCTTGCGAATGAAAAAACTTATTGGCCAGCCTCCTACTGCTTAATGCGCTGACAGTGGGGCAAGGTATCGTTCACAAAGGTGGATACCCTCATAAATAAAAAAAAAGTGTATTTCAAGCGACTGCGATAATAAATGCTCAAGGGTTAGTTTGGATATTTATGATTTGTGGTATGGTGGGAATTGTTCCGACCGAGAGTTGTCAGTAACAGCTGATGAGCACAACACATACATGCATGACATATATTCCTTGAGAATATTTGGCTGCATAATTATAACAATTGACTACAATATCATATCACTCCTTGCAGTAAGATAAGATACAGATATAACATAATGTGGAATTGTGGATTAACAACATTTTGTATGTGTGCTTTAATTAATAATCTTGAGCTGCTATTTAAGGCAAGCGGCAGGGATGGGAAATCATTGGGTAGGTCCATAAGATCATGGTTGGCCATCCGGTTTGGGGGCTCTTCATTTTCGTCGATCTCTCGTATAATTGATAGTTCACACACTTCCCATCTAGCATCATAGGTTTAAGCACAAACTCGCACAAATGATTAATGTGTTCTTTTTAAGTTTAAAACAAGCTGAATCTCAAAAATAGAAGAAGTTCAAAACAAGCTAAACTGTGTACTAACTTGATTTTAGATAGATATATCAAAAAAAATCAGAAGTTGCGAATTAGTTATAATTGAACTAAAAACGTACTTTGTTTTGTTTGTCGGTAGTGATACAATTCAGTTTTTTTCATTTCAGTTCAATTTTAGTTATAATTTTCACTGTCTTTCACTTCAGATCCTTTTAGCCGACCAAAACACACCCTAAATACTTATAAATTGAGTGGTGCCAAGTTGGGGGGAATATATAGTAGATAGTGTACTTGTTCAATATATTTTTTGTTCAACGACGCAAAACATTGCTATGTAGTGATTGATAATGGGGTTTCATTTTATTGACTAACAAAAAAAATCAAGTTTTTCGAATTGAGGATAATATAACATAACTATAAATTGCTAGTCGTTATACTATAATGAATATGTTATTTTGAAATCATTTCACATAACCGATTTCAATAGCTTTTTTAGTATAATCTCCAACTTATATTTTTCTATTTAAAGGTGAAAACTAATTCAAAGCTAACAAAAACAACAAAAAAAAATCTTATTAGTAAGGAATTTCTTAGAAGTAATTTTCTTAAAAAAAATGTACATTTATACTATGCATATTTTTCATAGAACAAGAGTTACCTTATACCAATCACCCCCTTAAAAATCAATTACTTGGAAGTTGGGACGAGTTTTCAAAAGCGTGTTTTATTTTTCGGCTTCATTTCGAACGTATATTTAGAGTTAAGTAGTGTTGCTCTCCTGAGCAAGAACAACTAGGTGGGCGTGGTCCACTTCACAAAGAGCCATATCCACAAGCTCATGATTGACATTTTCTCACTGTTCTAATGTACGTACACATGGTGCAAACGCCCACATACGAATGGAGGACCATTCCAATTTGGTAGGCCGAAGCTTTTAATATAATTTCCAAGTGGTCCTTTAGCTAAATATATACTCGTATTGAATATCCATAACTGTTTAATTTTCCTCTGTATATGAAGGACCTCTCTTTCGCCACCAAACTTTCAGTGAAAATGTCTTAAAAGAATTAATGTAAAAAAAACTTCTAGTGAAAACTAGCTAGTTTCTATATATCCCCTCAAAAAAAAAAAAAAAAAAGCTAGTTTCTATATATACGTCCCTAGACTCCCTACAGCACATGATCAAATGTAAATGTAATTACAATAATTAAAATTGGATTGCATGTGCTATCATGTAGAAAAATTAATGTACAAAATAATATTTTACACAATATTAAAAATTAATGTGCTATCATGTGCTATTATTTTTTTTAAATTTTTTTAGCTATTTACATCGAGTTACAATAATTAATAAACTTTTTGGTTAATAAGTGAAACACATTTATTTGAAAATATCAAAAAATTAAAATCATTACAAAAGCCTTCACTAATAATATGGCATATATTACGAAAACAATAAGATAGACAACTAATTTGGAATTTTTAAAAATAAAAAAATTGTAGATATATTGATCTAACTTGAAAGCTTATTTACGCGTAATAATCTAGTTATCTCATAATATGAAGGCTTATTTAATTTGTCATATTGGAAATTAGTCATTGGTAATATAAAAATGTTTATTGATTGGTACTGGAATTTAATGGTACTGGAAATTAGTCATTGGTCATTAGTCATTTGGGCTCCATTCTCCCTCAACAGTCTGATCATCCTCCTGTCCTGTTAAGCAAGTTTTCTATCCAGTTCAACTAGCAAATGTACGTCTACTTATTGATTGATTGGTACTGGAATTTAATGGTTAGAATCAACGTAACCGTTCAAGTGACATTGCTTTATTGCTGATTGCATGCAATGCATCCATTTCATTAGAATATCGCTTGCTGCATTTTAAGTTCACCAAGTAGACATATGATATGAAAAAAGCATATTGGAAAAGCATCACAAATACGTAACATTTTAGCATGCATTTTGAGAAAACATGGCAAATTCAACTCATTATTTCTTGTACAAAAGCTTGCCTATGACAATTTCTTGTTCAGGGTAACTGATCGATCAAGCTGTTTTACTTGTTGTTGCATCTGTTTATTACCCTATATGGACTGTAAATGGAGTGATTTACAAAAATAGGGTGAAAAATAATTTTAATTCCCTAATTATGTTAGGTTTGAAATTTATTCCCCATATGGTGTCCATGTAGGATAAGATATTCCAAATCATTTTTTTTT
>ONZK01000488.1:1269-15830 GCA_900322385.1 Pharnaceum exiguum
CACAAGTGGTTTTGCACCCCGGACCAGTCGGCAAATCGCTTTTCAGGCAGTGGTGTTGTACCACGGCACAGCGAATCAGTCTGAAACTATTGTCATTGACGGTACCTATTGCTAACATAGAATACAGAGAAATAAAGCCACACCGATCTTCCACTTTATTATACTCAGGGTGACTTGTAATAATATGTTTGGGACATTCATGGATAGGAAGTGGTTCAAGCAAATGGCGCTGCCAAACAGGTTGGGGCTCAAGAACATCATCAATGCCTCGTGTCAAAGCTGCGAAATGTCTAAGAAACTGTGCACCACCAGTCCCATCACAAAGACTGTGACAGACACCAAAGGCAAGAGCAACCTTTGCATCACCTAGCCATGTCAGTTGAACACTGAGAGGTGGATCACCCTTGAGGACATCGTCCACATAGCATGAAAGGAGCTGGCTCCACTCCTCGTGGAACCTTGGACCCTGCTCAAAGTCGGCTCCGGTATAATCTGACACGGCCTCTACGAAGGCGACTCCTTGATTAGTACAGTCGACCTCGAGCTGGCCCGAACCGCCAGCCCTTTCTTGGATCCGACCAGCTAGAGGATAATATAGGATTAGGGCTTTAGCCAATGCATCTTTAAGCTTGGCTTTGAAAGCGGGGCGCTCAATGTGGGAAGGTACATCATAGATTAGTAGGTAGTCAAAAGTGTAACGTAGAAATAGTTGGGAGTCAATGGCGGAGAGGGAGAGGACTACATTAGGTGTTGCCTCAAATGGTGTAATAATGGATTTTTCTTTGATTTGGACGAGCTTTTCCATTTTCATTTTAGTGATGGTCGTATCTCGATCGTATGAGGGCTTACTTTGGTAGCTTGGTGGATAATAGTAGTGCATGCTCCTGTATTTATATAGAGAAAGAGATCAGAGGGAGTAGTCTGAAAACTTATGGAAGTGCATGCCTGGTATAAGATATACTATTATGTGTTTTGCTCACGAACATCATATGTTAATTGTGGATTTATCGATCGAGTTGGAGATGTCGTTATTGGCCAATAATGCGGACATTCAAAGCTGTGGATACAGGATAAGGAACAAGCATGTGCATGTCTTCACACGAACTCCCTAACAAAGTTGCGAAGTCAAAACTAATAATCGAGTTGCGCCGTTTTACTCGAGATGTCATACTATAGTACAAAGATTCAAAGTACGATGGTTTGTTTGGACATTTAGTACCTTCGGTTTATAATTAGAGCAAGCTGGTCAACTAGAATTCTTTTCTCATGATCTTTTCAGTCACATGTTTGATTGAACGAGTTCCGTGTCTTGAGTATTGTAGTATTATCGATGACTTAATTTGTTGCAACTTCATTCGTGAATTCGTCATTATTGATCTCAGCATTATCTTGCTACTCTGTCTTGAATTTGTGCACTGAAGTATAAATTAATGAGTATATATATTGGAAAGAAGGAACACTATATTTTTTTTGGTGTAAAGGGGGCACTAAGGCCGGTAAGAATCGAGCCCCCAACCTTAAGGGTTGAAGGAACACTATATTTAAAACACTATATGCTATAGGTATCAACGTTTAGACTAGATTAATTGTCTCAACAATGAGTTGGAAATTATCACGTTAGCATAGTCAGCAATGGCACAAGCCCAGCACAATCTTGACAAAATCGGAAAGTATTGTGAGAAGACTAAAATAAAGGAATCTATTAAGGCAAGGGTAATTTGTAAATTTTTTAATTATAATAGGGGTAGACATCGAATAAATTTATTAAAGAAAAGAATGTACATAGAGATCTACTATATTTAATTCAGAAAAAGTAGTCTTCTAAGTCCTAACACATTATAATATTTTGTTCTATCGACCTAAATTTTCACTAAAATTATACCAAAAATCATTATCGATAATCACTAGTTTTAAAATTGAGAAGAAGTTGCTCAAATTGGAGAAATCTCATCTTAGATCCTTACAGTGGTCATGATCAGTACCTCTCTTTATGCTATAAAATTATTAATTTCAAAAAAAATAATTGTAACGTAACACCAATATTACTTCTTGAGAACATAACTTTAAATTCAATTCTGATCAAAAAATAATAATTTAAATTTCAAGGCATCAATTTTTACTGAGCAATTAAACTGATTTTACTAAGGTCGTCATTTATTGTTAAAAGAAAAATTATATCACCTGATTTTACTTTTTACACACTTAGTTTTAATGTACAAGGTTTCAAATTTTACTAACATTCCGACCAATTCTACTTTTGGCATTCATCAATTTCAAAAATGGGTAATTATGTCCCCTAATTTAGTTTTTTACACACATTGTTTAAATTTTAAGGACATTAGATTTAATGCATTCTAAAATATTTTACGAAGATGTCCACTAAATTTAAAATGGACAATTTAGGTAATTTTAACTTATTTGCCTTTAAATTTACTATGTGCGCCACAATGATTTTACTAGTTACACAATCAGTTTCAATATTTTAGGCTCTGTTCGGGATCACTATGAGTTTTTATTTCAAATATTTCCAACTTGATGATAATTAAGTTATTTTTAAATTAAAAACATTTATCATGCTATATCTTGTTATGATTTTCAAAACTGACAACACAAATTTGAAAACCACTTTTTCTGGTTTCCGAAAATTGGTTATTAGTTTTGAAAAAAAAAATGAAAACTGAAAACTAAAAACGATCCCAAACAGCACCTTAGTCCTTAGGCTTCAATTTTACTACGTTACAACTTATAATTATAATTGAGGTAAAAAACTAAGTGACATGATGAAAGATATGCATATTTATATGACTAGAGAGTATTGTCATATGACTAATAAATTTTTTTGTACAAATAATACTCTACACCGCTTGCTTGACTTTCATCCATATATATAATTTTTTTTTCTTTTTACTTTCAATTCCTTGTATAAGCTAAATATAGGAATTAATAAAGATTATTTTCATTCGGTTCAAGAGTTTCTACTATGAATTTTCTCCAATTTACTAAACAATTTTGTAAAATTTAATAAGGTATTCATTATTAAAACCTGAATAATTATCACCATATTTTACTTAAAGGTTCTTAATTTTTACCATGCATTTCCCTTGATTTTCCAATTGATTACGTAGATTTTACTGAGGTATTCATTTATTTTAAAATGCATAACTATCACTTCATTTTACTTTATACATGCCTAATTTCACTAAACAATTTCACACATTTTACTAAGGTATTCATTAGTTTAAAATGGATAACTATCACCGCATTTTACTTTATAGATTCTTAATATTTACCATGTGTTTTCCCTAATTTTACTAAACAGGTACGTAGATTTTACTGAGGTATTCATTTATTTTAAAATGGATAACTATCGCCTCATTTTACTTTATATATGCTTAATTTTACTATGTGTTTTCCCTAATTTCACTAATTAATTTCATACATTTTACTAAGGTATTCATTAATTTAAAATGAATAACTATCACCACAATTTACTTTATAGATTCTTAATTTTTACCATGTGTTTGCCCGAATTTTACTAAACCATTACATTGATTTCACTAAGGTATTCATTTATTTTAATATGGATGCCTACTTGAAGATTACTTTTCAAAAGGTTTTATTTTTTTATGTTAAAGATCATATGTTTATAACTACCATTGATTTCAATCCAACTTTATACATTTCAATCTTACCCTTGTTATAATTGAAATGGATAATCACTACCTTTCTCATTTTACATTGATATATTATGTTTCATCTTAAACTACAACTAGACTTACCTAACATGGGTATGCTTTTAATTGTTATGAGTTCACATGATTTTGATTTCAAATCAAAAGAATTTTATTAAATATGGTTCAAGAATCTATGTGATATATTATACTCCCTATATGTTTCATTGAAAGAGTTTCTTCTTAATACTTAGGCTCACACTTGTTCGCTTATTTAAGAGCTTAACTGGTATGTTCGGAATAACTGTGAGTTTTTGATTTTATAATGTTGAAGAGTTTTAAAACTACCACTAAATTTTACGGAGTATAAGAAAAAGAAAACACCTTAAAGAATCACATGTAGTTTTTCCCTCTTGGGATTTATTGTTCCATTTTAGTTTGGAAATATATTTTTCTAGAATAGGAAATGGATTCGTATAATTGAAATGTTGGGACAAAGTTTTTTTTTTGTTTATATCAAATTAGATTGAAACAAAGTAAATTGAGGCTCTGTTTTATTCAACTTATATGTTGCAGTTTAGTTAAGTTCAATTTTTACCAGTTAAGTTCAGCTTGTTCAAGTTAAGTTAAGTTAAGTTCAGTTTTTTCTACTTAACTATTTAGTTATATTTACACTATAATTTATTCTAGTTCAGTTAAGTCCAGTTCTTTCCAGCTAGGTTCAGTTAAGTTTAGTTTTTTCTAGTTAAATTCAGCTTTTTCCAGTTAAGTTCACAATAGTTAAGCTTTCAACCAGGTGAACAAAATAGAGCCTTAGTTAAGGGAGTTGCTTTACAACTAACACCTATTTATTCTTTGTATACAATATTATTTGTTAAGTTTTTCCAGTATTGCCCTTTCAAAAATTGCTGGAAAGCACTACCACGTTATGATCATAAAAACAGTAATTTAAAAATACAATGGTGATCATAAAAACAATAATTTAAAAAAAGTTGGAGTCAAATCTAGAATGTATAAATATTTTTTTTTATGGATAGAATGTATAAATATGATAAAAGTGATATTTTTTGATCGAATTCCATACGACCATACTACTCCAGTACTCCAGAATGTATAAATATGATAAAAGTGAGGAGAAAAAAGACAAAAAAGTTACTCTAAGTAGCCTTAAACAGGATTACATTAGATCATCTTACCACAAAGCAACATGTACGATTTTGTTTTTGAGGGAACAGGTATGAAATTGCTCCTTCCTTAATTTGGCTCAGCATACGTTTGGGATGTAAAAATAGTACTCATTCCTTTATTATCTTGATTGCATTCTCTCATTTTCTCCTTTTTAATTTTTCTTTGTCTTTTCCCCTCCTATATTTAAAGTTTTTTTAATCTTTCCTTACTAGTATTTTTTTGTTAGTCCTTCCCTAATTAGAGTTTGCTGCGTGTGTTAAGCTTTTTCTTTTTTTGAAGGGTGCTGCGTGTGTTAAGCTTGTGGTATAGCTGATGTGTTATTTGCCATGTCAAAGTTTAGACATGAAATTTTGTCAAAACGTTTAGACCTTTAGCAAAATTGATTTACAATTGATGAAAAACTGACTAGATATTCAGCCCCTGTGTGCATATTGTAAATCATTGGTTACTTGGATGATCTGGATTGGATTAGTGCTCTCTATCTTATCGTGGTTTAAATGCGTTTTTTGTTCGTCCGGATGCAGCTGAACGGGAAGAAAAAAAACCTCAAAAATAATGTTTACATACCCGTTAGGCGTTCATTCTGTCAATAGCTATTATGGTCATGTCACCAAATAACAACGCAAAGCCTGTCAGTGCTTTTGGGACCTTCGGTTTTGGTTGGCTACAAGCCTAGAAGGCAGGCCAAAAATTATCTTCCCCAAATTTATCGTTGAACTAGTTTTGATTAATGGTTGTTTTAAAGCTGAAGATCAGACGAGTGATCTTGTTTCTGTGACAAATGTGAATATGTGATGTGAATAATTAAGGTGTTTCGTAGCACCTAAGTAAAGTGATACTGTTGCATCATGTTCAGTTATACACCATTTGACGCTATAATTGAGCTGTTCCGCTTTTTTGCAGCCGCTGTAGTGACTGGTAGTCGGTCAAGATCAAGGTTTTCCCGGGAGGTAGAACGGGGGCTAGCTCGTCTTTCTTTCATTTGTAAGGGGCGATTTCTTCCTCAAAACTTCAGCAGTTAAGCTATTGCTAAAGATTTCATCAGTGTAAGTAGTTCGTAGACAAAAGGGTAACAATGTGTTGGTTTGATATCACGTCTTTTTTCTTGCTCATCCTTGTTCCGCTTCTTTCTTTTGGACACACTCATGTTATGTCAAATTGGTTTGAGATTCATGTTGACAAATACGGTCTATGTTCTATAATGGCAGGATCTCTATACAAATCACTACAATCAAAACGTACAGCAGGACAGATCAATCTTATTATATGCAAGAAGAAAAAAAAAGAAAGAATAGTAGTCGCTTCATTTGCATAGAGGCCTGTCTGAGAGCAGAAAACTTGCACTCTTCGCTCGCATTTGAAGCACAAAACTTGGAATGATTATAACTCAACTGATGTTTAATATGAAACTAAGGGCAGAAAGGCCTGTCTGAGCCATCCTTATGACTCGGTATGGTAAAATGCCTTAAGCGTCCCTCTTGTTTCTGCATATACCCTTCACACAAAAATTGTTTAGAGAACTTATCCTCTACCTCTCTGTTCACATCATGAACGAACACATCCGTCTCACCATCCTCTCTATTCCTAGCCATCATCCCGGCAGTGTATATAGCTGTCATCCTACCAGGGGCTTCTTCATAATACCCTGTAGGTGCATCCACCATAATCAAATCCCACTTTGTTTCATACACTTCCTTAGGTAAACCTTTCAATGCAAGTTGGCACATTGAATGCCTAACATCACCTACTGAAGTGCATTCTGGCCCCTTGCTCATTTCCATGAAGTTTTCTGCTTGGTTAACCTTGCTATCATACACAACATGGTACGACTCTAACATTGGAAAACGTTGCTTAATTTGCTCTATCCATGATTCATCTTCTTCGAGGAACACAGTGCGACCTCCATAGTTCAAAGCGCTCCACATGAGACTGTCATGGCCAAGACCAAAGACCAGAAAGTTACATGGGGACTTCTTCTGTAGGACCTTGGCGGATACTGAAATCTCCTTGGAAGTTTGCTGAGGAGTGATGCTTGAAGTTGAGTAGTGGATGAGAACATGAGAAAGAGAAGGGGGAATTTTATTACAAGAGGATGAACAATGAGAGTCTTTAGAGCCCTTTGAATACTTGTTGGAGGAAGATGAAGAATCTATGGTAGAATTTTGCTCTGAAGATGGCGAAAAGTTTGATCGTAAGATGAAAAGCAGAACAAAAGCAAGGGTGACGCCTAACAAAAGAAGCTTGACATTGAGAGGGTATTGAGATTTAGGTCTCATTGTTACGTTGGATACTGAGAATGAGGGAGTAAGTGGAGTATGATGCTGCTGTTCCAAATGAACTTGGATGTTTGGGGTTTTAAAAGTTTTAGAATGAAAGGAAAAAGGTAAGTTGGTTATTCATAGGTCTTGATGTTGTAATGTGTAAGAAACATTGGTGGTGTGATGATGACAAAGGAACTATTATTGAGTTTCAATGAAGCAAATCCTTAAAAAGTTTGGTAATATACCGTTAGGACGTTAGGTGGATTCATTTCATTTTCTTTTTTTGCACTGTTTGGTAGTTTGGTAGGAGACTACAAGTTTTACTTGTCTGCCTGCTGCGTTGCTTCAACAAAGGGTCAGCAGGATTTGAATGATTAGATTAGTCTACAAGAACTTCAAAAGTTAAGAAATGCATGTATAAACATGGCTTAACTCTGTCCAGAAGCATGGTACTCTGGTCATCTGGTGCAACCCTTGCAAAAGTAACACTGCAAAAATGTTCAAACCTCCTTTGGCTTAACAGGTAACTTCCAAATGACATCTGGACATTGGACACAGAAAATGAAAAGAACAGGGTCAACCGAACATACTGCGATGAGCAGGAACTGCGAACTGTAAAGGAAACTGAACTACTCGAAGTGGCTTACTTCAAGTTTAATGATACGAATCGCTCAATGATTATCCTATCAACATGTTGCTTTCGAAGAAATGACATGACATATTAACGCATTGGAGAGAGAGAGAAAAAGAATGGGGTGACAGAATGACATCCCACAATTGACATATTTGTACTTGCATAGTTACATGAATGTAGTCTGTACAGTGGCACAGCATATCAGCTCAAGGCTTCTTGCTGCCCCTAAACATTCAAAGGATCTACCAACGTATGACTAATACTTTCCCCTCCGTGTTATTAACATGTTACATAGCAGATGTAGCCTTGTAGGTATGCAATCCGAACTCAAACGTATACAAAATATTAGCTTCTACTTTCCACATGGATCAATTTACTCTCTTGTTCTTCGGCTTCATGTGTTGATCAAATTATCCATCTTCCCACCGTGCTGGCTTAAAAAAAGGAACAAGTTTAACACTGGAGTCTCCTACTGCTGTGTCACTTCTCCTCGAACTCAACGTCAATTATCTCAGGCTGAGATTCTGATCGCCCAGTTCTGTTTTTACCTCTCGAGAAGACATCACCCTCAGGTTGCCATACAATGTTACCACAACCACCACAGCGTACTGTAGTTGCCTTGCTGCCAATGAATTGTCTCTTGCATGATGGACAGGCACCCTGCCAAATTGCAACACAGTACCAATCAGAATGCAAGAACAATTTTAAAGAAATAGCTGGAAGCAAAGAAGACCTAGGTCAAGTAAAGCTCATTATGAGGGACACAAATTGATGTCAAAAAGGCAAAAATAATTACTCCCATAATTGATAAATCAGCAAAGCATACCAAAGATTTTAAAAAAATTCCATCCTTGATATATATGGCCGCGTTTGATTATGGGCCAATGTGCCCAAAGTTAGCATATATTGGCCAATTTAGCATATTTCACCCGGTCAATCCACAATTGATGGCGTCTGGTAAAATACAGGATCAGGGTTGAACAAGCTACCCAATTAGCATTTCCAATTAGCACAGTGAGGGGCAATGTACAAATATATCTAAAAGTTGCTAGGATATGCCAATTTAACAAACACTCCTAGAACTATTTGTTTCTGCTATTTACGCGGCATAGCCTGCACTCATAATGTCCCCAAAATGCCATTTGAAATGGACCAAGGCTAAAGAAACAAGGACAAACAAAATGCCAACACTGAAATGTCAAATAGATCTGCAGATGCCACAAATCAACAGAATCAAGACCCCTTATCCTCACGAAATCTCCCCAACATTTCTCTTATGACCAAAGCCACCAGCTCATTTGGCCTAAAGCCTCAAAGAGGAAGACCAGTAACGAATTAATGATCACCAACTTTTGGTAAAATCTAGTTCTGCTTATTCTAGGAAAAAGTAATTATTGATCACCAAATATATAATCGCAAAATTTAGTTTACTTTCAGGACTAGAGGCTGAAAGCTGTAGTACACAAGTATGTAGGATCATAATCTTCATATCCCTTCTCAAAGACACATCCTTGGGAAGAGAATGATTTACATTGCAGATGTAACATAACAGCAGCCTTTTAAAATGGCAAATGGGGACTGGGGAAAAAAAGGGACACCACTGAACCCAAATTTGCAAATACATCGGCAGCTAGTTTCCACTGGGAAATAGGAAAAAAGGAGAGGGGAGAGAAGCACTACGAGACCCTAATTTGGCAATCAAAATATACAATGACGATTAGCCTACAAGGCACTCTTACAAGTTAGAAGAATGTTGACTGGTCTAAAATTTATTTCTCTGTCTGGACAATTGTCATATTTAAACCACCCACCCTTTCTAGTTACCTATTAACATTTAGCACTAGCCCTCTGATAAAATATTCGCATTTCAATGCGTTCTACTAGCAACCTCCTTTAGGGCTGTCACAGTTCTCAATTTTTTATGTCTCCAAGCAAGGTTTTGAATTGGGCATTTCTAAACTTCTGTCCTCAGCCCTAGCAGCAGATATCACCAACTACCTTCATGTCTATTTTCTTCCACTCTCACACAACAACAACAGAGCGTAATCCCATTTCATAGGGGTGGGGGTCAAGATGAAAACAACCTCTCTCACACTTTGATGTTTTTTTTAATTTTCTCATTCAAGATTGTTTTCAGACTTCCAGTAGCTAGGGGGAAGAGATCTAATTTCGTCACTCAGTCGCCTGTGAGTACTATAAATATTGGTTTATAATATTCATCGCAGTCTCAAGGCAGAACATTCAGTCACCATAAATCACAGAGGAACATCCAAACCAATGTATGGGGAGATTTTTCCTAAATTATTCCAAAATATATGAGTTTGTCAACCACAAAAAAAAAAAACACCAAACAATATACACATATATACGCCATATTCGCAGCATATAAAAATTACAAAACGATAGGAATAAGCAAAATTTCCATTTACCTGCACTATGTTCTTGGCAACACGAGAAATAAGAAATGGGCCAGCAATTGGCAACACAAAAGCTCCCAACATAACAGTCCGAAAGAGCCAACCGGACAAAAGGAACCAAATGAAGAAGGTTGTCTGAAACAACAGGAAGGAAAATGGTGAGTTAATGCAATTGAGAAGTATCCACCGTGGAACAGTATAAGCTTCTAATGTTTGACAAAACACAATGGGGAAACACAGATGTTCAATATTGTTTCTTCCGATCGAAAACAACCTTCCTACAAGGAACAAGCCAACAAAAAGCATAAAGAATGAGATGTAAACCTTGAAAACAAGGAGACAATACGTGGACAGTCAAACATAGCTTTGTTAGAGAACCCATAATTGCCGAAATAAACTAATCCCTCTATTCCAATTTGATCTTCCATCCTTCCATTTTGGGTGTTCCACAAATAATCTTCCAGTTTCCTATATTAGTAGGAATCTCAATTTGTTCACAGTACTCTCTTCTATTGCCACTTTACCCTTCCTACCCCATACACCCTATGCACCTCATGTGTGATGAAGATATTTTCATAAAATTGAGGGTAAATTGGTCTTATTTATTCCAAATGTGAGTCTTTTAAAATCTTGTGCATTTGGTGGGGTGGAAGAAGAAAATGGAAGCAAGTACTAAAATTATGTCCTTCAAATTGATCCAATTGCTTCTAAACATATAACATTCACTAGGGCTGCTTGACAAATGTCTCACAAAAAAGCGACAGTAGGAACTAGACATGGCAGAAATTTACCCGACCCAAATCCAGGCTTTTGATCAAGGAAAGTCAAACTGAACGGCAAAAATCGGGTTAAACCCGAACTCGACCCATGAGATTTAAAGTTTACAGTTAACACATAGAACAATTTATACATCTCTATAATACCCAACAATCATGCAAATTTTAGTTAACTTTGTTGACTTTGGTATAAAAAAATGTTTTTTTAATTATTTTTAGAAAGTTAAAGTACCGAAGGGGAAGAAACCGACCTACAGAGTACCGACTTGTCATACTTCATACCTTTAGTCCTCCCACGTGACTTAAGAGGGTAATGTTGACTCAATAGCAATTAACGGGGTGGAGTGGACACAGAATTCTCTTATTGCATTGACACTTTCCATTCATCCAACTATCTCGAAAAATATTAAGCTCTCTTGTTCCTTTCGGGTAAGAGCTACTAAGGACTCAAATTTAAGCCACCGAAAAAGATGAAAGAAAAATAGACAATAGTTTATACTTTATACCCCACATAGCTTCTTTGCACAACAGTCGGCACGGCATCTACTGCCTATTGGTATCGAATATTTTGGCAATAAAGCTTCATATGAGGAATTTGTCCACCAAAGCCTAAATTACTGTAACAACATTTATACTTAACAAAGGAAAAGATCATACTCTAAGCTTCAAGCGAACACAGACAACAGCTTTCTAAGATCAAAATTTTAGCTATATACTTACCGAAGATATTCTTCCAATGGGAGACTTCAGAAAATCGTCAAAATTTCTCCTATACTGCAAAAGGAGCAAGTCATTCGAACAAGTTAGCATACTTTTCCTTCAACTGAAATTGGGGCAGGGGGAGAGAATAAGGACAATGAAGAACTTAAGCCTCATAGATGTAGTTCACAAAGTTCAAAGGCCATAAAAAATCCTTCTCCATTACCGGTTCGGGAGTATAAAAAGTAATTCATGGTTAAGAACAAAGCTATCAAGTCCCTAAAGGCTCGAGCAGTAAACGCAACAAAAATCATAAAAAAAGGCTGCAGCTTCATGTCTATCATCAGGAAAGCACAAGGGTCCTCCAGTCAACATAAATGCTAAGCTTCATGCGAGTGTTCCACTTGGTCTCAAGGCATAGAGGAAAGATCTTTCCAAACAACAGCAACAATTTAGCGCTTCCAAAAAGAATAAAAACTTCAAAAAAGAAGAAGAGAGGAAGCACCTATCAACCAAAGAGGTACATGAATCCCAGATATGAATTTAGGGAGATATGAGGACTGGGGGAACCCCCCATCCCACCGCCACAAAAGAAAAAGAATTGAAATTTTAAAACAAAACCATAACTAGTTCATCACTATAAGTGATAATTGTGACCGATGAAAACGACAATACTAAAAAATAACCAATCTCATCTCAAAAGAGTAGGAGCTAGTCATGTCAAAAGCTACCACCATCCTACAGCATCACTCACCATCAATATACTAAGCTTGAAAGTGGTCATGTACAATGGAGAATAGACTAAGCAACTCAAACTTGCTAATACGTACCAAGAATCAACTGATTCTTCACAAATGGTACACAATACCAATGTGCAAACAAGTATAACAAGATTTTGCTAGCCTTTCCCCACATATACAGCCTTTACTAACTATCACAATATATCCAAAGAACATATCTTCTATGGAAGGCAAATGAGAGAGAGAAGTGAGAATATAAAAACCAATGGCTGTCGAAAAAGAGATACATACAGATCCACCCAACCCTCTCCCCCCACTTCTTTCGCCCCATCCCAAACACCTTCTAAGTCCCGATTTTGCTGTAAATCAAGATGGTAGTCTCAACCGCTCTGTAAATTCACACAAAAACAAACTCAAGAACTAAAATTCAACTCACACTCCAACTTACCAAAGCCACCTATGACCTATATACTCCCTCCGTCTAGATGTAATTGTGCGTGGTTCTCAAAAAAAAAAGATGTAATTGTGCGCTACCACTTCAGAAATTCATGAATTCTTAGGTACACGCTGGTGTTTTTTGTAAAGCATTACAACACATATCATTAGTCACCTTTTAAATACCATAATAACTCCATAAGTAAGTTCTTTTAAATTAGTCATAATTTCCTTCCCGTGTAAACCCGGTCGTTGTAAACTTACCCAGGGTAAAATTTTGACCAATAATAAAAGAACCAGCAAGTCTTTGGTACACCGGGTGTAACACAACAGCTTGTGAATTTATGACTAATTACAAAGGGACTGACTAATGGCATTAAAAATGTGACTAATGATATATATTGTAAGTACACCCAGTGTACGTAAGAATTGGAGACAAAACAGACTAATGGTATTTAAAAGGTGACTAATAATATGTGCTGTAATGCTTTATAAAAAAACACGCGGGTTAATAACACGGGTGCACATAAGAATTAATGATCTTTACATGTAAAGCACAAGTTCCTAAGAAAAAACAAAGAAAGAAAGCCAATAGTTTCTCGTCTTAATACAAAGAGGTGTACGGTGTAAGGTAAACCAGGTGTCGAACCACAAAAGGCCCAATTAAAGCCCAAATAAAATTGAGGATATATATACATAGAGAAAGGAGGGGTCAAACCTTGGGCAAGTTACGGGAAAAGTCAAGGGAGAGAGACTGAAACTTATTAGAAACCTCGAACTCACGATCAAGCTGACGAGCGCGAACAGAAGCGGCTTGGGAGAAATCAGAGGCGCGGCGTGAGAGAGAGTAACGACGGTCAAGGCGCTCGAAGGCTTTCTTGGCTTCGTAAAGAAGCTGCTCGAAGCCGTCGTTGGCTGTTCTCCATGCGTCACGGAAGGCTTCTCCTGAGGAGACTCGTGATTTGAAGTTGTTGAAGTTGAATGGGTCTGTGCGGCGGAAACATTTTGGAGAGAGAGTGGAATTGGAGTGGGAAAAGGAGAGGGAGAGGGGTTTATATGTGTGGGTTTTGTTGGGTGGGCGGATTGGGTGGAAGTGGAAAGTGTGGCTTGTTGAGAAAGATTGTGCCATCGTGAGTGACATTGGAATTGAGTGAAATGAATTTGATTGAATTAAAAGTGCGGTGGTGGTGGTATAAGTATTGGGAATTTGGCAAGGTAGAGCCACACATTAGCAGCCGCTAGTCCGCTACTAGCTTATAGAATGTCACGTGAGAAGCACGTGATTGGTTGGTTGGGTCAGGATAGTTGATGGGTTACTGGGTGGGCTTCTGAGTGGGCTTAAGCCGGGACTGTGGGAGGTGTACATGGGCTTTTATGTTGGAATTTTTGAACAACAACCACCACCACCAAGTTAATTCTCATTTAATGGGTTGCACGATGATTATAATGTACGCAACTTTATTCCATTCAGCAGGGAGCTTGTTTTCGACATTGATCATAAATATATTGGCGCGTTGAAGTACTTAAATTATCGCAACTTCACTAAAAATAAAAAATATTGTAAGATTGTCTTAGCAATTTTGTTATAATACATAGAATGAATTGTTGGGAACCCCCTTTTATATAGTCGACTTTGTATCAGCACCCCTTTTATAACACTTTTTGTTACAACACCCCCAAAACCGTAAAAGTGTTGTCTAGACACCCCCAAATGGAATTTTCGACCAAAACCCAGGGTGA
>ONZK01000488.1:30322-42910 GCA_900322385.1 Pharnaceum exiguum
CCCCCCCCCCCCCCCCCCACACCCTATTGTCTATAACATTTTGTGTGTGCGTTTGTGTAAATGCAAAGAGAAGAGCAAGATATACACTGTAAATGAAAACTGAGAAAAAGAAAAAGAAGTTAAAAGAAGCACAAACACAAAGGGCATATTACTAGTTGTCATTTTTTTGATTAAGCATTGCTTAAGTGAGGTTACTTACTTAGGCCCCGTTCGTGAAAATTGTCTATTGAGTAGCTGTTAGTGTTAGCCGTAGTATAATAAATTGTCCGGGAAAAAAGTAGCTGTATAATTGTAGAATTACTCTGAAACGCTGAGCTACCAGCTACCCCAAAAGCTAACTTTTGTTGCTTTTCCGAAACACTGCCTAAAAAGCTAACCACTAACCGCTACATTACCGAACACTTTAAAGGGTAGTAGTGAAAAGCTATCAGCTACCAAAAGCTAGTTGCCGAACAAGGCCTTAGTGATTTTGTTGCTTCCTTTCTCTATATTCTTTATTGAAGGAATGGTTGATGGATTGACAAGTTTGTTTTGAGTGTGTTTACTTGTACACCGAGCGCACCTAAGAACTAATGACTTTACGTTATAATAGCTTTCTTAGTTGATTAGTTGCAATATTTTTGAAATGACTCGTTCTTCTTTCCTTTGATTCATTTTTGGTCGGTTTATGTGAAAAATTGATCGGATTTTCTGTTTGGGCAGGTCATGTTTGGTCTTGTTTGTCTTTGATGAGGAAGTCGATAAGATGATGGATATGTAGTCTCACATTTGTACTTTGCAATATAGTAGTAGTATAAGAACTAAGAACTGACTCATGGGCTTCACTTGTGCTTCGTCTGCACTTCTTCTAGATAGTTCTGCACTTCTAGCTTTTCAGACCAAAGCTACTTCACGGTATTTTAGTCTCAAGGGCCACATAGATGTGGATAAATTCGCTGTCACTAATAAATTCAACTGTTCGCTGAAGATAATTCCGACAAAGATATTGGGTACAGTGCATGCTCTTTCTGCATTAAAGCTCGATTTTTCATTCGATGGCGGAGATGATGGAAACAACAACAACAACAATAATAACAACAGTGGCGGAGGAAGCAACAATGGCGATGATGATTGCCACAACGAGAGTGGGGAGAATCATTTTTGGAATCTGCAAAGACTTGCATTGTTTTGTTCCTGTCAGTTAGCGACTTTATGCAGTTTTCTTTTGCGAGGTGGGAATCACGGTTCATCATCTCCCAGACATTTTCTCCTACAGGTGCTCTCACTATTAGGTGTTCTTGGCCTTTTCCAAGTGGCTTGTGCAAGTGCTTTGGCGAGAATTGAGACACAAGATGTTAAGAATGAGGAAGCTGTATGGGAGATAAAAGGGAGTAAATGGACCAAGCTTATACCGGATTTCTCCAACGATGATTTTGTGGTGATTCCATCTTCATCTTTGTTGCCTTCGTCATCATTGGCAAAGGATGGTGTAAAAGATCATAAATCCTCTATTGCTTTCCATAGCTTATGGACGTTGTGCAGGGATGTAGTACTACGTCTGATGCTACCTGAAGGGTTTCCTGAGAGTGTTACCAGTGATTATTTGGATTACTCTTTATGGAGAGGGGTCCAGGGCATTGCTAGTCAGATTAGTGGAGTTCTTGCTACACAGGTTTGGTTCTTTACACGCTGTCTCCTCTTTCTTGTATGATTTCTTATATTTTTGTTGGTGATTCTGTTAACTGATTGATTTTCAGTGCAATGCTGTCACTTTTATTTGCTTCTTCTCTCTTCCTTCCATGTAGTCTTTGCTTTATGCTGTTGGTTTGGGAAAGGGAGCCATTCCAACTGCAGCTGCCATAAACTGGGTGCTTAAGGATGGAATTGGATATCTAAGTAAGATTATGTTATCAAAATATGGACGCCATTTTGATGTCCATCCTAAAGGGTGGAGGTTGTTTGCTGATCTGCTGGAGAATGCTGCGTTTGGATTGGAGATACTAACTCCTGCGTTTCCTCATCTGTTTATCTACATTGGTGCTACTGCTGGAGCAGGACGATCTGCTGCAGCACTAATCCAGGTATGGTAAAATGATTTAGCCTTTTACTTCGTTCTTCTTTTTTCTTTTCTCCTAAGCATTTCTTCCTTTCACAATTAACTTTTGTTATGTTAAAGGTTCAGATTAGAGTAACAACTATCATATTTGGGAGATTATTAGGATTTGCCGATTGAGACTTTTGGTAGATAGTTTATTCCAAGTGGAAATTGTTTCCTATCAAATTTTCTTTCTTAAGTTGGCTATCGATCGGTTTTCACTGAATGCACGTACCTGATGTTCAAGTTTCTATTTTAATTAGAATCATGGAACCAACTGCAATTTTAGAATCCATTTGTGCAGCCACATTGTGATAGTGATCTGCCCAATTTAGACAAGCTGTGCATGTTTACAGTTAAACTTTGATTTAATTATTGATAATTTGGTTTGCAGGCTGCCACTAGAAGCTGTTTCTATGCAGGGTTTGCAGCTAAGCGAAATTTCGCAGAGGTAAATCTGGATATTTGTAATTTTGGTCTCAAATTTAATGTACTTCCTTCTTTCTCTCTTCACTTTTTTTTTGTCGCCAGGTTATTGCAAAGGGTGAAGCACAAGGAATGGTGAGCAAGTCTATTGGTATTATGTTTGGGATAGCACTAGCAAATAGTGTAGGCTCCTCAACACCAGTTTCCCTTGGTTGTTTTTGCCTGATAACTTGGGTTCATATGTACTGCAATCTCAAGTCATACCAATCCATTCAGCTCAGAACTCTGAATCCATATCGAGCAAGTACTTCTTTTTCCTAGCTGTTGATTGAAATTGTCTTCACATTGTATCCAGGATGGCAAATTCTTATAGTTGTCAGTAATTTGTAGAAATTCTGGTTAGCTAGGATGCCAGCTTTTCTAAAGTAAAGGCATAAGTGGGGAAAAAGACATGGTGAAGTTGCTTGCTGATTGGATTTGTTGCACGCATAATGGCTTTTTTTTTCTTCAATACCTATATTTATGTTACTTGACATCTACAACATGTTTTGCAGGTTTAGTTTTCAGTGAATATCTGCTCAGTGGCCAGGTGCCTTCTGTTAAAGAGGTCAATGATGAGGAACCTCTTTTCCCAGGAATTCCTCTTCTTCGCTGGAGACCTCCTCGTAAAGTGAGTTTCCATTCAGTGCTCACATGTAATCTGATTGGGAAAACACCTTGCCTAGCTGCAAAATGCCTAGTTCAATCCTAGAATATTGATACGTTTCTTCTTTTGGGGGTATGTTAAGATGTAAATGCCTTTCCCACCTCACCCATCTCAGGCCAGGAGGCCGGCAAATCTCGGGCTCTTGTGTCTTTTGTCAAAATTATTCATGTTCTTGAAACACTGTAGAGTACTCATAGCTTGTCTGAGAACATCATCCTCTGTAGTCGTGTCCTTCTGGATTCCCTACATTTTTCTCTCTTACCCTCATAAAGTCTGGAATAATGATCAATGACTAATTTCTGTACTCAAGGCAATGTGTTTGTTTTCCTCCGAATCTCCTAGTGCAAACTGACTGACTTGGTTCCACCTAAAAGCCTGTCTGGCTTCTGTTTGTTGAGAATTAGTTTGCAAACATAGACAGATACAGATATTACAGTCACTGCACCCTAGTCTTTCTTGAGTTTATTAGTGTTTATATTGTGTTTTATTTTTACTTTCAGTCAGAAACTTCAAATTTGTCTGTGGAAGCCAAGAGTGCAGCTGCAGAGATTGAGAAGCGACTGGAGCTTGGATCCGCACTCAGTGACATAATCCCCAGCAGAGAGGACGCTATTGCACTTTTGGATCTCTACGAAAGTGAAAGCTATATTATAGCGGAACACTATGGAAAATTTTGTGTAAGCTGCTTTTCTTGGTTAGCATTTTGCATTTATTTCCAGCCCCCATGGGGCGGATATTTCTTTTTATATCTTTGTGCGTCTACTTCTGCCTTATCTCTAGAAATCATTTTGCTCAGGGCAACCTTAGGTCTTGTTAGTTCAAGACTTTCTGTGGGAGATAAAGATTATGGATCTTATATTCTTATTATGTCTTCAGATAATGGTCGGGACTCAGGAGATAAGTCAGTCTCAGAAGAATGTTTTGGAAGTTCTAGCAACTTTCACCTGTTTCTGTTCTTTTCCTTCTTTCTTTTCGTGCCGTGGGGGGGAGGGGGGTCATCTTTACGAAGGATTCACCTTCCATGTTAGTTGCAACTGCTCAAAACTTTCAAGCTGTTCCAAACTCAATGTGTGTAGCGACTAGGTAACAAATTATGTTTTACCAGATGTACTAGTCTAGGACTGGGTAAAGGAAATGTCATCAGTGCTAATGCGCTGATTATTTTCGTCCAGTAGTTGCTTTAGCTACTACTTGCTGTCGTATGTCCTATGGTGAATTATCTTTGCTTCTCGAATACATCCTAGTCTAGAGAACAACTTGTGGGAAGACTGATATAAATGAATTGAAAAGCTATTACACTGCTTGCTGACAAGGACTACAGCGTGCAGGTAGGTAGAACCGTAGAAGAGATTGGACAAAGAATATGTTTATATGGAAACTTTTGTCATAATAGAATGACTTTTTACTTATAAGAGTTCCATGCAACAACTTGCAATGAAATTATCCTATTTTCTGAACAAACCATAAGGGGGTTCAATATTTACATATATTGCTTATATCTTGTCATGCAGACCCAAATGTTACAGCTTTTCTTAAGGGTTTTTCCCCCTCAAAATGTTACAGCTTTCTTTCCAAGTTTGATATAAAACGCTGATAAAACAACCTGAACTAACGAGAATTATCTCTCTTCTCGCTGCTGCTTCCTTCGATCTGGTTCTTTTATATTTCTCTATGCATTGTGCGTCTTACTGTGGATGCTTCTGGTGCAGGTTATACTGAAAGAAAAGGCTTCACAGCAAGACATGCTCAAGTCTCTGTACCAAGTTAACTTCCTCTATTGGCTGGAGACAAACGCTGGGATAAAATCGAAAAATATTGCTGATGACTGTAGGCCTGGTGGAAAGTTGCAGCTATCCCTGGAGTATGTACAAAGAGAATTTAACCATTTGAAGCATGATAGTGAATCAATGGGTTGGGTCACTGATGGGCTCATTGCAAGACCTTTGCCTCACAGGATTTCTCTAGAGAGCGCTCCTGTCGCAGCTGGAAGCTAATCTGTGTGCAGAGCAGGAGTGTGTAGGATAAATGTGGACAGTTTTGAATAGTGTCCGGTAGAAATGTTGCTAACTTTTGCTATATTTTTTGGCATAACTATTGGCTAGCTGATCACTGTTAGATTGCTCTGGTTTATCGTGGGATCTGACATCCCAGTGTAGTTCCGATCTTCGGGAAGTCGAGGTCTCGAGTAGGATTTTCAAACAGGAAGGAAAGATCAGTTGAAGCTCAGAACTCATAAGCCTATAGTGAAGCGTGAAGACACTCACACCTAGAAGTCCAAGAGACCAAGCCAAGAGACCAAGAGCATTAAGATATGCCATGAAGTGGTAGTTAGGAGAATAAATAAAAAAATTAACACATTTTTTCCCTACATCAATTCCGGCAACTGTCTGAAAGTAAATTTGTTGATATGGACATTTTTTTTTTTGGCCTAGTTCTCCTTCCATTTTTATGGCCTACGGAGTAGTTAGCTACTCCATTCGTCTAAAATCTTCTTCCTAATTTTCGTTCCCGTTGTCATAAATCTTCTTCCTAATTCCTTGTTGGAATAGTTTTTATGTGTGAAGTTACTAAAAGACCCTCATCTTGTATCTCACTCTCTCACATATCAATTGCACCTATGTGATGACTCTTTTCTTTTACACTTTGAATTAAGGGTTATGATGAAAATTATCCCTTAACACCCCCTACTTCCTTTAAATTTTGTGCCAATTGAATTTAGGTAAAAGATTTTGGAACAGATGAAGTACTTTGTTTAAGAAGTGCTTTCTTAATTTCTCTCTGGAGAATGCTAGAGTAACCCGATGGGTCGAAAACCTGGTAGTGTAAATGTGCTTTCTCTCACTAAAACCAACAAACTACCCCTCTAAAATTCTAGAAAGAAATAAAGAGAAAATTTAATGGGTCATTGACCCGAAGGGTTAGAGATGTTTTTTCCTCTCTAGATGAGGTTAAAAGTTAAATATGAGAATGAATGAAGATTCAATTTATAACTTCAATCAAGTAGGTCCAAACATCAAATTTGAAGCATAGCATTCGGAACTATATTTATTTCTGTTAGTACCCATAAGACATTCGGAACTATATTTATTTCTGTTAGTACCCATAAGACACTTTTTTTTATCATCAGTGACTTCAACTCATGTATAAAACGTGTGTATCTTATATTTTCGACTTTTTTTAATAAACTATTAGTGAAAAAAAGAAGAAGAGAGGAGACATCAGTAAATATTTCTTATGGATAGGAATTTAGAACGAACTCAACAAAGGTCGCATTTTTGTTTCACAACAACGCAGACGAATATCTCCACGGTGTACCTTACTCCGTACACCACTTTGTTTTTCCCTTTTATTTTAGGCTTAATAATTAATTATCTAATTACAAAAGGTGGGGTGTACGGAGCAAGTTACACCCGGGGGTGTACAATATAATTTGCCCATAGCTCTGAATTTTGCAAAAAAAATGAAAAAAGAAAAAAAAAAGAACTACTAGTTCAGAATTGTTTTTCTTAAAAAAAAAACCAACTCTGCATAGTGCATACTGTACTTCATAACCAGTTCGTTGCAGGCAGTAGCAGCACTAAAATAACTGTGAAAGTTTCACTTGAGCTCCTTCACAGGCTCGCTAAACTCTCTTCTCTCATCGGTGAGTTCTTCTTTTACTTTTCCTATATAAATAATGGGTCTTTCTGTTTCTGGCTTTTCTGTTTATTTACTGTTATTAATTAATTATTATATACAGTACTCTCTTTTGGTTTGGTTACTGTTGATAGAATGATGAGAGAGAGTTACAAGTTACAACAATAGGGCTTTGGCTATGTTCACTGTAACTTCGCGCCTATAAGGTTCTGGTTGCTCTTGTTGAATTTCATGTGCACATAATGTTGCACACATTTGACATTTACTAGGTGGGAATGTCAATATTTTCCTTCATCAAAGGAAGTTTTATTCTTGTTTGCTTGTAGTTGTAGGTGTGATTTGAAGGCTTAGTTGGAAACAATGACAAATTATATCGTACAGGTGTACCACTCTACCGTACATCTGAAGCGTAAAATTTTGCTAGTTCTTCATCAAGATTCACTAATATAAATTTAAAAAGGGTCACTAACTATAGATTTTTTAAAATAAGGATTAGTGATGGTTGAGATGAATTAGTGAATGTATTGTACGAGAGAGAATGTGCTGAATTTGTGAGTGGGGTTAGGGGTGTACCAAATGGTGTACTACTCGGAAATATTCTCATAAGACTGCTGTAATTTTGACCCCTCTTGCTTCGCTTATGTAGGAGCCTCTTGGAACTGGGGTAATGTGGTATGTTAGGCTCGAATGCCATTTGCTAAGTTAGGGCTATCACTCTATTAGGCGTGGAGGAAAGGGTCATCTTCTTTATCGTTTGGGCGGGTAGTATGGTGGAGAGACTAGTTGGCTTTTCCCTAACCAACGAAAAGTTTGGGACTTTGGTTTTTAATTTTATGTTTGAAGGATTCAACATTTATCTGATTGTGCTGCTTTATGTGAAATCTGTGTCACTATGGTCAAACTAAATATTAGTGTCACATGATTTTTGGTCTTAGTTTCCTTACCCTCCCCGTCCTGGTTGATGCTGATTGCACCGCTTCGGAAATTTAAAAGTTAATTTAGGGAGAAAACCATTCATGTCTTTGATCTCCCCAATTCTGCAGGCAGTTTGACCCTTCGATCGTTAAAGGTGTTTGTCAATGCAATTTCTTCGGATTGGTTATACAGGGAGGAGTTGAAGGAAATTTGGTGTTGTTAAGGTTGCACATCTAGTAATAGGTGTTCAAGAACTTGGATAATCTGACTTGTATCAATTCAACCCCTCTTAGCTGCTGGTAACTTTCTGTACTTTGAGCTATTTGAATCTGTCTGTAATCAAGATAATGGCCACAAAATATGAATTTGGCCCCATGGAACTGGAAATACTGTGGGAAGAGGTTAGAGAGCTAAGTTTGGGCACCTCTACCCATGTGCAGAGACTTGACTCACCTCCTTCCCCAGTTGAGTTCCTTAGAAATTACGTGACTCCAAACAAGCCTTGTATCATATCCAATGCTATCAATCACTGGCCTGCCCTTTCATTGTGGTCGTCCGATGAGTATCTCTGCCAAGCCCTTGGATCGTCAGAGGTGTCTGTTCATCTTACTCCGAATGGTCGAGCTGACTCTCTTGTCCCTCATCCTGTGGACCCTAGGTCTCTTTGCTTTGCTTCTGCTCATGTGGAGCGGATGCCCTTTTCTGAAGCTATGGATCTCGTCTCTAATCCATACAAGGATGGTGATGTCGTGGCATATGCTCAGCAGCAGAATGATTGCTTCCGGAGTGAGTATGGTGGATTAGCAACAGATTGTGATTCTCACATTGACTGGGCATCTGAAGCTCTCGGTTCTCTTCCTGAGGCTGTTAACCTTTGGATTGGTGGTGAATTGTCGGAGACTTCCTTTCATAAAGATCACTATGAAAATCTTTATGCAGTTGTCACCGGCGAGAAACATTTTCTTCTTTTGCCACCCACCGATGTTAATCGCCTATATATTCGTCCATATGATGCTGCCAATTACTGTTACTGTAAGGTCTACTTGCGTTTTCAGAATCTTTCTGTTTTACATCCATCTTGGACTTCCTTGAGGCCCAGCGGTGAAGATGATTTTTTTTTGCAGGACACGGGGAAGTTCAGTCTTGAACTGGAAGATCCAGTGACAAATGTCCCTTGGTGCAGTGTGAATCCTTATCCAGCTAAAGGGACAGAAGAGAAAGAAATGGAAAAATTCCCACTATTTTTCAATGGGCCAAAGCCATTTGAGTGCACAGTTAAGGCAGGGGACATTTTATATCTGTAAGTTCCTCTAATAAGCATCTGCAGATTATCTTGCTGTATTTTCGTATTACTGACTACCTGAGTGGAAGAATATCTCTATATAGAACCTGATATTGTGCATGTTCTGTAAATTGCTGTGCATCTCTTATCCCTGTGATACTTTGTGAATGAGATTTCTTAGACCCTCACAAGAGGTACTGGTGCACTGGGGTTTGGAACGATATCATGGAGAATTCATGATGCCCCAGGTTGCTCAGTAGCAGAAGGTTATTCTATTTCCTGCTTTTATCTATTTTAGCTTTTAAGTAGTCATAAATGGTTACCAATATTTCTTAAATTTTAATTAACATTTTAAAAAGTATTAGAGTTTTTACTATTTTTCGCTCATAAATATTCTCTGTGATCTCCATGTTTATGCTTTACTGAGCGTGTACCTGTTCATGAAATGCAGGCCAAGTATGTGGTTCCATTATGTGAAGCAAAGTCCGCGTACTATTGCTGTCAATTATTGTAAGGAACACGTTGAAATTAAAAAACGTCGATTACTCTTCACATTGCTAACTACCTTGCATTTTGTCATAGGCTGATCTTGATCTTATTGCAGGGTATGATATGCAGTTTGATATCAAATATGCTTACTTCAACTTTCTGCAATCAACTCGTCCTACAATGAAGCCATTTCCTGGCTCAATGTTTCCGTGGGACTGAGTTTCCTGGTCCAGACTGGAAGTTGTACAGCCCCAGCAGAGGATACATCATTGGAGAAAGAAGGCTGTTCATATTCGAAAGAAAAGAGGAAAAGAACGAGGACAGAATTCAGTTTGGCCATTCGCCATGTGGATCTTCATTTTCATTATTTTGGCTTTTGGGACTGATATTGAGAGATTCAGCTTTCGATTTTTTTGTCCCGTCTTATGCTCTTAATCTCTTATCATATATACTCTGCATAGCGCCACTTTCTCATCCTAATATCAATGCCAATGCCAACAATTTTTATTATGGTGGGAAGTGGAACCAGAGATTGGATCAATTTCACATATGAGCCTCTGTAAAACACAAAAGAAAAGCAAAGAAATAGAAGCCCCGCACGGCCTGGGGCAATAATGCAATACTCTTTCTTTTAGCGGTAGTTCTCGCATTGGCACTGATTAGAACTTAAGAAGGGTGCTAGTGCATCCTCTCAGGATAAAAGAAGAGAGTGCTAGTGGTCAACAAGTAATAATGTAAAATGAAACACAGGTATATATTTTGCCCAAAAAAAAAAAGTACTATTGAAGGAAGTAACCAGGGGTATTCTTCACTAGGTTTGATCTACAATTCATTCCACTGATTACAATGCCATCAAAACCACAGCTCTACAGAGTACACGTATGTTTCTCAGGCTAGTATTGTTGGAGTTTGGGAGTTCACATAAACAGCAGCATTTGATGACATGATAAAAATTTAAAAGATGTATGTGCTTTCCTGTTGCTGTACACTCTCCTACAAAGCCGCGAGTAAACTCTGGATCACCACAACTCCAGCTGATCTCTATTAACCGCTGTGCTTGAAGAAATGCTCTTCATGAGGAGCGCCTCTCTATCCTGTACCGTCTGTAGACTTTGGCTTTCGTACAATCTCATCATCCTAAAATAACTGCACCATGAATGAGGTTCTTATTAGGAATACATCAACTAACAAGTATACCATTCTAAGAGATTGTCTACTCAATTGAATAATTAACAGAAAGTCAGAAAGGCATGTGCATTGGGTTATCTTTACCAGTAACTACATCAGAAAAGATCAAAAGCTTGGTAACCAAGACAAAATGTTTACCTAATCTAAGCCTTTAAGTATTGTTGGCCCAGAGAACAGAAGTCCTTTCTGTTGTAGCTTGCTGAGTGATGGATCTTTGGGGATCAGAGGTTCAGAAGATCGAGCAGTGTGGGAAATCATCCCCAGAGAAGATTGCTTTTCTTTGTAGGATGCCCAAGTAACCAAATACAATCCAGCTATAATTAGAATGCCTCCAAGCACGCTGCATTGATAAGCCAAAATCAAGATATACTTCTTTAGCTAAATTTCCTTCAGCTATTGCTCCCACCAACCCACAATCCGAGTAGGATCACAGATAATAACCTTAAGTATAAAAGGTTCTTTGTTGTGCTCAAATAGCATGACAAGAGAAGTAACATAAATGAATACTAAAGATGACAATAAAAGGGGCCCCCTCCCCCCTCCCTTCCTTGCACCATTGAAGACGAAAATAAAAACTGTACATTTGGAGTAATACCAAACCGATTTGAGTGGTAGGAGCAAACTGTCACAGGTAAACAGCATAAATAAACGCACATGAAACTACAGATAACAGTTGAACCAAACCTTCCCAAGTAAATGGGGCTCCCTAGAAAGATCTGTGATAGGAAGGCAGATGCTGCAGGCTGAAGTGGGTTGTAAAGGGCGACTAAAGCAGGTCCCAAAATTTTGTTGGACCAAGTGATGAGCCCATAATTAATAGCAGAAGCAACGATCCCCTGGAAAAAACAAAGGGATGTCCAAGTTAGCTTTCTACTTTTACACCAAAAAAAAGAAGAAGATAGCTTTCTACATATAAGGTAAACTCATTGCAACGTGGGGAAAAAGAAAAAGAAAGCAAGTAAAACAATAAAATAAAAGAGAGGGAACGACGATTTTTAGTGATGGTAAATCCAGATGAACACATAACGCGAAAAGCGGCAAAACATAGCTGCTTGAGCCTTCAAGGATCCATATAATAAAGTAACAGCACAGTTAGATCATCATTGTCTTTACAGTGATCAGTTGAGCAGTATCATAGAAACCAGAGTGATCAGATTCAAACAGCATGAAGCTTATCCAGTCTAAACTTCTAGGTAAACCAATTTGAGTTCAGCAGTCCACAATTGGTTTCTATTTCAATGGGGAGACAATCTACCATAGGTTGCCTATTCACAAATTATGCAACCGAATCATTGAAAGGGGTATAGCCACACAGTGAAATTGCGATCTACCCTGCCAAGCAACATAAAATCATCTCTAGACAAGCAACAAAAACTACAATAGCAATACGCAGACTCAAACACTACAATGCAATGTCATCACACAGACAATCAGCTGGGCAGCTGGCTGTATTCAATCCCCTCTTTCCCACCCCTATCCAAAGAAAAGGCAAAGAAAAGAAAGTAACAATAGGTAACTAAAAGAATCCTCTTCTTCAGACCAAAAAAAAAAAGAAAAAGAAAAGAAATGTCTACAAATGACTTACACCATAAAAAATGGCAACCAACTCCGACTTGTTCATGGTCCATTCAACTGAATCCCCTGTTGTGAAGAGCGATGTGGTTACCATGAGTACAGCACCAAATAAATAAGAATATGCTGTCACTGATAGGCTCGCTGGATATTTCTTCAGAAGAGGAGCCTGAAATTACAATGACAGAAATGAGGTAATTCGCATAATTAATCAAACAAACAATTCCACCATATTTCAAAAGGTCTGAATAAGTTCTATTCTCTAACGCAAGTACTCAATGCTACTAATAATAATGCCTA
>ONZK01000488.1:53624-68278 GCA_900322385.1 Pharnaceum exiguum
CCCCCCCCCCCCCCCCCCCCCCCCCCCTCCAAAACCACCACCACCCACGCACGAAGTCGCATTAGAAGTACTCATCTCTCGAAACAACATTCGAGAGGTAAAAACAATCTCAGAACGCAGAGCAAAGAAAACAGAACAGACTTGTCTAGAACTTGAAGTCATGGCTTCAAGGTGTTAATAAACATGCCATGATAATAAAGACAGCAAACACATTGTCAGCAAGATTCAAAAAACAAATTTGAACCCTAGAAAAGCTAATGAAGCACACAGATTACTGATAAGGGTTATCAGACACTCGTGTTCAAAAATCAGAAATTCACAAGTGAAAACTCAAGCTCTTTATGTGATAGACGCTATCACTTCTACAATTCATTTTACATTGGAAATTTGACACGACACTAACATCACATTCTGTCATGTACCACCTTTCCAAATTAACATAAAATCTTGAAAAACATTATCAACTAAACCTCTGGGTCAGAGAAATTACCCAATCGCGAGTGCCACGGATCCTCTGCACACCATACTCCATTCCAACATAAACACCAGCTATACTTCCTGTTGTTAAGCATGTAATGTTCTTAGCCCACAGCACAATTTGGCATTAACCACAAACATCATAGCAGATTCTATCCACAAAAATTATGCAAGAACAAGCTTACACTCACCCCAGTATGCTCCTTCTTTGCACATTTTCTTCAACTGCAAGACATAGCAAACTCATAATCACATACATATGAATCTCCAGCCAACAAAACATGATCCAACTTGCTTCTTTATAGTTCTCAACTAATGCTACATAATTTCAAGATAAGGAGATTTAACCTCCTTGTGTTCTTAAACATGGGTAAGGTTGTGTACATCCTGACCCCTGAGCACCCCCATTGAATGGGGATTACACTCGGTTGTTGTTATTGTTGTAACTAATAAACTAATTTCATAAAGATCTGAACTTTAGCATAAGCTCTACAATACAGAACATTAGTTATATGCATAAAGATCTTATCTTTCTAACAAAGCTGAACAAAAACAATTCCACAAACTTACAGAATGTTCAGCATCATTAGTTGAAAGACTTCCTGCACCAAAAAAAGAGGCAAATTCTTTACACCAACAAATTATAAGATCATTTCCTTCAAATTTTCTTTGTTTGTGCAAATACCCAAGTGAGTTTAAGTGAAGTTAAAGCACCATAGACAAAAAAAAAAAAACTATTCAATCAAATGTCAAAACAAATATTGATAAGAAACCTTTCTTGACAATGGAATAAACATCTTCAGCAGCTGCTCTGGTAGCTGCAACCTGCAAACAAACAAACAAAAAACACCCACAAAAAAAGGCATAATAAGATAAACATATATAGAAACTCTTAATGAAATGCCACTCAAAGAAAAAAAAAAAAGAAAAAAATATCTGTTGGATAACTTACAGTGCCAATCTTAAGAAACCCATCAACAGAACGATTAAGAAGAGGATTTCCAGTGTCAATGACAACATCAACCTTTGCGAAACTGCTCCTCGGCATTTTTCTCTATTTTAGTTCTAGTTTTTTACTTTCTTTTTTAAGTTATTATGTGAGTCAGTGAGCTGAGTCTGTGAGTGTGGCTGTGTGAGTTTGAGTGTTGGACTGGGTTAAATAAATAAAAAATGTTGGAAGAAGAAACGTGAGCGGCACAAAAAACAAGCCTACTAGAGTGTATACCCAAATAGCCAAACTTACACCGGTTCGTCTACACCCGTTGTGTACCAATCACTTATTGTATTAAGGGCGGAACTGAATTGAACTCAAGTTTTTAGAAATCAACGTATAAAAGGAATGTAGTATAACAATAAATTAATTAACTATCATATAATATATCGACCGTGCATTATTTTAGATTGTGTTTTATTCGTCTGTAATATTACGATTCAGTTTTTTTCCAGTTTAGTTCAATTTTTCTCAATTCAGTTCTGTTTTAGTTGCCTTTAGTTTTTTCGATTCAATTCAGTTTCAGTTCAATTTGTTTAAATTTAGTTTTATTTATAATTGTAACTGTCTTGACCAAAACACACCCTTACTCATGGTTTCTATGTTTTTTTGGTCATAAATGCGGATAATGGAAAACCATTATAGTGTTGCTTTAAGATTGTAAAACTACTCGATTTGAACTTCTTTTTTTGATGGAAGTTATTTGAACTTTTTATTTCACTAAAAATAGCATTAGAAACTATTGGATAACAAATGTTTTTCGTGTGAAATGCAACAAAATTCAGTGCATCATGCATTTGCAAACAAACAAAATATGGAAATACAATCAGCAACAAGTACTCCGTACTACTCTTTTCTTATAAAGATTAAAACTTATCAAGGGAAAAAGAAATCAGAAATTGCACCTACTTTTACTGATTGGGTATCATGGAATCAGGTATCTGGCATTGGCCTGTGGGCACATTGGAGTGTGTGATGATTGGATGGAAATCACTCGTGAATCGTGAACGGCTAGTATTATCCTTGCTATTTACAAATGGCCATAACAATCAGCATCAGCTATAGAATGAATCCAGCTTAGGTGAAGGGTGACAGTTCCAGCAATGGCACCTCTATTTCTTGTTTGGATCTGCAAAAGAAGGATCGGTAGGCCACTATAGGCAGGTTCTAAGACTTAATTGAACCGAACTTCTTATAATTGAACTTAACTCAACTAAATTGAACGTTTTGATAAAGGGAGCTGCTTTGTAACGCATTTATTTCTCCTATGTACCGCATTTTTTCCCACTTTTTTCCTGAATTACCCTTATTGTTGCTGTGAATTTTTTTTAACGGCGGATGGAGACAATGAATGAATGTTTAGCACGCCAAAACGCTATATCACCAGACTGAAAAAATCAATAATAAACTGCTACCAGCCTACCATTGTCGTCAGTTCGTCACACCCACAACAACACCTTGGCCTCCTTTACATACAAACCCTAACTATTTGCCGCCAAGGTGATTGATTTGTTTATTAACCTCAATGGACCTTTACTTACATCAGTATAAGGTAATCTGATCTTTTTCATTCTTTTTCTAGATTAGATTAGTGCTCCATGTGAAAAACCACCATCATCGTCACATTATTGTCACCTTAATCCCTTGGCCAACAAGACTAGCAAAGGTCATCCTTTAACCAGAAGGATAGTAGCGAAGGAAAGTTGGCAGTGAGTAACTTGTGGGATCGGAAGTAAAGGGGGAAATGGATTTTTGGGGAACAAATTAGGACGTTACACAGAAAGGGTCAAATAGGAAAAAAGTGTTGTACAAAGGAGATATTTGTGTTGTACAAAGCAGCTCCATTGATAAATTGTTTTGATATACAATTACTTATTAAAACGCTATTAATATTGAGTTTTTATTAAACTATTAAGTGAGACCTTTCAAATATTATACAAGAAATATAAATTGGTATTGACATCACAACTTCTTACAATCAAAAGAAACGAGTTAACATGAACTAAAAGAACATCTATAAAATGAACTATAGAAAATAAGTTTTTAAAAGTTGTAGAAAACAAGCCATATGCATCTCTTATACTACTAGTTATCATTCACTACGAAGTGTCATATATTACACAATTGTTCCATTAAACAACTGGTGGGTACAAACCCCAGTGGTGGAAATCGTCGTTCTCCCCTAAATCAATAATATACCCCTATTATTATTATTATTTTTACCTTTTGGATTTAGACAATAGATTATTGCCACATATACACTTATTTTTTTTAAAAAAATATTAGTATTTTAAGCCACTTTTTTTGGGACATAAATCTATATATCTAATCTTAACTATCTAAAAAGCTATTAAAATTTGTTACTTAATGTACTCATTAGTTTTTTTTGGTATTTACATAAAAATGTAATAATTAACCTTTTCAAGCTCATTAACCAAATCAACTTCCCCTAAAAAAAAAACAAATCAACTTAAATCGTTAATATATTGTAATAAATAAATTATAATCGTGCTCACAACCTTAAAGTTGAAATTGTGCTCTCTATTACTTGATTAACTCTTTATTATCGATAGTTACACTAGTTTAATAGTAATGTATGAAAAAAGTTGCAAATTATATGTTACTGTCGATGTAATTAACATCTTACGCCTCTCTATGTAATGAGGTAAATAAATATTGTATCTTTATTTGTTATGCCTTTTAAAATTAGGCCTTATATGAACAATAATATAGGGCCTGTCATGAATACATGACCATGGAACAATTTATTAATTCGAAAAAAGTCCTTGATCCACTCCGCCCATGGCTCATCATAGTTCATTTCAATTTAGATAGCCCAAGTTGAGCCATTTATACCTCACATGCTGATAAGCCCAACTCCACTGACGTTGTTCATTCTCGAGAGTAAGGTTAGCAGAAGCCCGAGTCGACCAAAACCACTTCAAGATGTCAAAGCGACTAAGGCATGATCTTCATCTTCTTCTTCTTTTTTCTTGTTGTGTGTACTTACAAGTTACAATGTTACTCAATACACCCTCTTAGTTTATTTTTCTTGTTTTAGGCCTAATATTTCGAAAAAAATAAAGTGCCCAATCTTTAATAATCTAAATAAAAAGGGGTATACGTTGCAAGTGTGCAAACATCCGTGTGTATAATGTAATTACACATTAATTTACACCCGAGTATACAATATAAGTATATTTCTTTTGTTGTGTGTTTTCAATTTTTTGGTGAGTGCGGGGATACATCATACATGCAACCCCATGACAAAAACAAACAACTACTCCGTACTAACTAATACGTCTTGCAAGACCTGACTTACGAAGTCAGCAAGCTTTGTGTTAAGAGCACCCATAATGGAGATGTTTTCAATTTTCACTTTAGTTCACTTCAATTAAATTTTATATGAATAAAACTAAACATGTTGTGGATGTGCATTTTTTGTTGTCCAATACTGTGTTTCGAAGTCTTAGCTACACCGGTGTAAGTTAGTTTACAGTGAGTGCTTTTTGTTAACAAATTATAACAGATAATCTAACTAGTCACCTTATAAATATCCATAGTCAATATCTTATTAGTCACAATTGCATCCCATGTAAGTTTACACCAAGGGTCTGTTCGGCAAACATAGATTTAGCTGAAGCTGAAGCTGATTAGGTAGCTGAAGCTTATTAGTTAGTTTAAGCTGAAGCTGAAGCTGAAGTTTAATTGATAATCTAATTAGGGTGTTCGGATGAAGTAGCTGAAGCTGATTAATGTAAAATTACATAAAAGGACAATTATAATTTTTAATTATAAAGGAAAATATTTTCAGTAGGGGTAATATTGGAATATAGAAAGCTTATGGATAGGAGATTATTTGATAAGCTTGTTTATACAGCTTACCAAATAAGCCAGCTTATTTGATAAGCTGTCTCCATAAGCTGACAAAACGAACACAGTTTATTTGTAAAAGTTAAGCTTATCTTATAAGCAGAGTTTAAGATTATTAAATAAGCTCTCAATAAGCTGCGAAACGAACATGGCCCAAATGCTAAAGACTTGTTAGCTCAAAATAGTTCAACATATAATATTTATCTAATATTGCCAAAATAAAACCTGCTCTTTTTGTTTCATGAGAATTTCTATGCATGACTTAAACTAAATTAAAGTAAATAGAATTGAACTAAAATAATGTAGTTGAAATAGAACATAATTAAGAGTTGTGAGACAGCATGTTTAATAAACAGAACGCAACTAAATTGCGCTGAGGGCTTTGAGCCCCCATTCATTCACATTTAAAAAATAATAATTAAGATTGCACTGAACTTACAGTTATACTTTCAAGCTGAAGTACAATGAACTTTACTAAATTTAGTAGAAGCTATAAAAACTAATCTAAATTGAATTCACCAAGCTAATTGGCACATTGAAGTATTGCACTAAAAAATGGGTAACAAAATCTGCTTTTTCCAAAACATTTTAACTTATATCACTGGTCACATTTTTAGTGTCACTAATCAGTTCTTTTATTATAAGTAATAAATCCAGCCAGTGTACGGGTAAACCCGGTGTACCAAAGAGTTACCGATTAAAAAATAAAACCGCCCCTTATGGAGTATGGAGTACTATTTTAATGTTCATTTCTCGAGGGTCTTTTTTTCGCAAAAAAAATCAATTAGCATCAAGGTTCGGTTTTTTGTGTATTTTTTTTTATTTATCAATAATTTATATTGTAAAACTGCTAACGATTACTGTACTAACTAACGAGTAACGACGACGACGACGCCAACAACAACAACAACAATCGAGTGTAATCCCCATTTTATGGGAGTGCTCAGGGGTCGGGATGTACGCAAACTTACCCCTATTTAAGAAAATAGAGAGATTGTTTGCGATTTTGACCAATTGCTGTTATGAAATATTAGCGTCCAACAACTTGACTAAAAATAAGAAGTAATGAAAGGTGTTTTTAATCATTTTGCTATAATATATCACCTAAATCTGAAAGATAAAGATAATTCTTTTAACTTTATAAAGATTGAACGTCTCGACTTGTACTAACTAAATTACTCGAACACTGTTAGTCAAATCTACTCATTGCCATAAGTCCTCGCAAACAAGGCCGCTTATGTGTATATATAGGTGTTGTTTGTCGTCCATTTGTTACAAATCATGCATGTCCCATGTGATCAGACACACTTACACAGGTGATAAGAAAAGGAATACGATAAAAGTAAAGAAAGATAAGTGGGATGTAGAGTGGGAAATAGATAGACAAAGGCAAGCATTTAGAAAGGCTTCAGTTCTAAGATTTTGTCAGACACCAGAACCCACAAATCTGCTAGTGTGCCTTTATCATTTCTCTTTTATTCTATTGTACTCCCACTTGAACTTATAAAATAATCACTTAACGGCGAAGGAGAATTTACGCTTACATACATACATGAGTTTATAATTATATCCTTATATGCAATGTTTTGAAGAGTGAATCGAAATTGACTGAGGATTTACACTCGATCACTTGTTGTTGTAATTTTAAAGAGTGAATCGGTCGTTAAAACGATCTCTTAGTTGGTTTATTGGTTCAATCAACTTAATTGATTTAAATGACACTAAAAATCAGCTAAAATCAGTATTTTTTTAAAAAAATATTAAAATATTTTTTGTCAAGAACCGCTGAAATGGTGTGAGCCGTGTGACCCATTTCGACCAATCAGATGAACCAATTTTGAAAACCAACCAAACCACCGATTCTCAGTTGAACCATTTGAATCGGCTTGGCCTGACCCAACTTTCAAAAGACTGTTTATATGAGTTTCAGGTTTGGAACCCGCCAACTCTTTATGTTTCATAACTATTTCGTGTAAATTTTACCTTTTGGGTAACTAGGGTATATATCTTATTTTATGATTAGGTACTTGTGGTATTCAATAGATTTTTTGGATACATGAGGTTTAGTTCTGTTACCACTTTGGTTTTTTTGACCGCCAATTACTACATTTCACCGTTATAAAAAACTGATGAGACATGTAATTTTTGAGCGTAGACTGACCTTTTTACCCTTTTACAATTATGCTTATACATAATATTGGACGCGTGAATTTTTTAAAATTATTTTGCATATATAATGGTAATTTGGGTCGTGTTTTTCGGGCTCGGTTACCGACCGGGAAATTCGAGCTCGGGTACTATTTGTAAATTAGTGTTTTGGTTTTTTAGGGCTAGTAATCATCGATGAAGTGTTTTGGCGATGGTATAGGTCTATTTAGAAAATCACTCCTTTGCATCCCATAGTTTCTTCAAATCTATTTATTATGAAATGGTATACTTTGTACGTATCTATACACACCGTAGCTTTCAACTGAACTAATGCCATTTTTAATAGTAAAGGAGATGTGTGTTATTTGTACTAGTACAATTGAAATTGTTAAAATTAGAGAACTTGAATTTGTTTTTAGGAGTGACTTCTTCGAATAAACTTTGAACAATAATCTATTCTTTATAGGTCGCTTTGATTGCAAATAAATTTCTCATCACGAGTAAATAATATTAACAAATAATTTAGGGGAGAAAGACAGAAAAATGAAAATTAGATTCGATGTAATCGCATCATATTGTGTTCCGTAGAATCTCAATCGCGTCTATTCGGGCTAGGTTATATGCTCTTGGTTTGGGTGGGTTTCGGTTTTCAATTGGTTCGGTTCGGGTTTGGATCACTAAATTCAGGTTGTTGATCGATTTTGGGTTTTCGGTTTATAATTTGTTCGTGTTAAATCGGTTCGTTCAAAATCGGATATGGCCCATATGGGTCAAAATTGTGTCGATCTTAATTGGTCGGTTTTAGTTAGATTCGGGTCAATTCAGATTTCGGTTCTAATTTGGGCCTAGACAATTGGATTTAATCGGATTTGCGTTTTTTTTAGGTTGGATTATCGATGTTGAGCCAGATTTAACGAGTCTGATTAGGAATGCAGATATTTAGGCTTTTCAATCTTTCATGAAACGCAAGTTGAAAACATCCATGCAACTACTTCGAATCAGTGTGGTATGTCAATATTACGTTTCATCATCGAAATGACTTGTCTCAAAGTTGGGGTTTATCCGTCATATATGGTTCTCACTTTTGCCTTCTAGAAAAAACACATTTGAAAAGGTTTTTGTGTAGAACCACTATTATAAATACAAACATAGATTGTTAGTGTAGTAGTTTTTATCACAAAGCTACTATTTGTAGCCGATTTCCCTTCATTTTCCGTCGAAGTTTAGTTTAGTTTAGTTTAAAAGCATTCAGTTTAGTTCAAGAGTTTTTATTACTACTTATAACCAGTCAATGCAAGTAGTGATGATTATAGGAGGGATGCCTAAGTACATTAAAGAAATGATACAAGTTAAAAAAAGAAAGATCATGAAGCAAACTTAAAGACCTCTGTATATTAAGGCTATTTGGAAGTTTATGTTGTCACAAAGTAATTTGTATAAGAAGTGTGAAAACAGAGAGACAGTGCGGTACGGTGGAAGCCAACAAATGCAGCTCTTAGGTTGTTTGAGTGGACAGTATGATAGGCTTCATGATTGCATAAGAGAAATCATCTACGAGTACTACTCAATTACTCATAATTTAGCATGTCAATAGTAGTTAGATTACAAGATAAGTTGTTATCACGATCACGAATGAAATTGCCATTTAAGCAGTCTCGCGCACATTTGTTTTTCTATTTCCCTGTATCTCTCGTCCGTCTCGTCCGTCGTCACTCGACAGCATGAGACATGACCGAAGACGCTAGCACACATTCGTTTTTTGGTTGTTTTACGGAGCAAGAGATCAGATCGTTCGTTTAAGATTCTCATTCGCGAGGTTAGCAACATTGCAAGTATTTGCCATGAGATCTTTTATCTGCCTTAGACCTAAATTTTAGGTCTAGCTCATTAGAGTTTATTTAATTTATTATATATACTCTACTGTTGTTGTTGTTTTTTGGTATCTCTACATAGACAAAACACACCTTATAAAACCTAATGAAATATGTCTCCCTTCTGATAGTGTACGTAGCCAACAACCGTTGGTGAACCACTTCAAATCTCTGTGTCTTTTCTTTGTTATTTACATATTTGATTGCACTCGTTATAACAAACTGGTATCAGAGCACAGTTAATTAGGGTTCGCGAAAAATATGTCTATGAACATTAGAATCGACAAGTTCACTGGGAGAAACAGTTTCAGTCTATGGCAGATCAAGATGCGGGCTCTGTTTAAGTAACAGGGCATCTGGGCACCGTTGGTCTTAGAGAAACAGAGGCTGCTGATATGGGAAGTGAGGAAAAGAAGGCTCACTCAACGCATCTGCTGTTTCTGAAGGGATTCGGGGCAATCTGAGCTCTTAGGAGCAATATGAACTCTTAGGAGCAATCTGTGCTTTTCGAAGTAATCTGGATGAAGGGAGAATCGTCTGAGTATTTCTGGCATTTTTTGAATGCATCTTGGTACATCTTTGTTCTGAAGAAGATTCAAGTCAAGGTAGAGATTTGTAAGAATATTTGCCTTGGGATCTTCTATCTGCCTTGGGCCTAGATTTTAGGTCTAGCCCATTAGGTTTATTTAAGTTATTATATGGTATCTGTACATAGACAAAACACACCTCAGAAACCTAATAAAATCTGTCTCCCTTCTGATAGTGGACGTAGCCAACAGCCGTTGGTTAACCACTTTAAATTTCTGTGTCTTTTCTTTGTTATTTACATATTTGATTGCACTCGTTATAACAGAAGGGTTGGTAATTTAGCTCAGGCATGTTTATGAATCTTCGGTTTGTCTTGTGAAACATTCTAATGTTAATAAACCTTTTTTTTTTTTAAAAAAAAATCTCATTCAAGAGACGCCCGTGAAACCTAGACCTGGCAAACTTGATCCGAATCCGATGATCCGAACCGAATAACCGATCCAAAACCGAACCGACATCCGAAGAGAGGCTACTTTTATCTTATCTGATCCGGTAATCCGAATTTTTTTTCTCTCAAATTTAGAATGTAGAAGCCTTAAAAGGTACACTGGTAAAATATCCAAATTTGACCAGAAATAAGTTTTACGGACCGAATCCGAACCCAGTTAAATATTACAGCGCTAAAATCTAACAGAATCCGAAGTCACTAAAATACACCACTTAAATGTGTGGAGTGATACTATTGGATTACCAACTCTATGATGCCTTCGCCGACATTCTTCCGTCAAATGGCTTAGATTTTGTAACTGTTGCTATCGAAGTTCTTGCAGTACCAAGGATTGCATGTTTATAAATAGGTCGAACCTCTCTTTTACTGTTTGAGCATCTATTTTTTGCTTCTTTAAGGAAAACAAACAAGTAAGCGAACCCAAAAGCAATCTGGCATTGTCAATCATGGCTAGGCAGAACTGAAATTGTGACTCATAGTTTGGTGCATTACGACCACGGCGTGTTTAACAGAATAGTTGAAAGGGACACAAGATGTGGTACATATCTTTCTCGCTAGCTTTGACCCACCCGAACCCTTTTCTGAAGTTGTTGGTGGCAGGTGGATGAGAATTTCTAGCGTTTCAGTGCTACTACTGATATATCAGTGCACCTAGGAGTCAGGATAGAATGATAGATATCTGACATGTTTTTCTTCCTTTATCTCCCCCCTCTTTTTACTAGGAGAGGGGACACAAACAAGTGATACAACTATCTCGCTTATGGTACACATTGGCGGGTCTGCCTTAGGAGTTAGGAACAAGGGGAAACATAGATGTTTTTGAGGTAGACATCTGAAAACAATTACTTGTATGTACTACTAGCTCCTAGACTAGGGACATTACTGTTGCTTACATTTTTTTTTGTTAAGCTAGAATTTGAATTTTTTTGAGCTAAAGAATCATAATAGATTTAAGCTGACTAGATGCCACCGATCAGTAAAGATCATATCAAAGGGAATACTTTCAAAATGACAATAATTACGTAAGTCATCCATCCACTAGGTGAAGCCCATCAAACATATCTGCAATGTAATAATCGATCTCAATATACTTGATGAGCTTTGTCTGGCAAGTCAAGTTTTGTTAACTGGAGTTGCGCTGTTAAAAACTAGCGTTGGAGCTTGTTAATTAACTGCATATATCATCCCTAATAAATTATTGTTGGAGCCACCTTGCCTACAAAAATGGCTCAATAATTGGTGAAAGAATCATCAAAGCTAGAGAGAAAAGAGAGAAAAACAGAATCTAGCAAAATGAAAATGGGGTTGCTTATGATAAGATACTCAGTGTTCAGTAGCTAGTACAAAATAATTTGGGCTTCTACATTTTCTAGTTCGTAGATTACTTAAATAATGGTGAAAGAATGTTTAGTGGATGGACATAGATTTGAGGGGGCATTCGGGCAAAGCGGCCGGGGCCCTATATTCTAAATCAAACTTTCTATCTTTTTTAGCTCTTGTTGTATCATGTATCACATGATAAGATTATTTTTTTGGCAGTCTTTTGATGTTTAATGATCACCACGTTTCGAACGGCTACTAGCGCCACTAAAACTAGTGGGTTTGCCTCTTAATTACCCTTTCAACCAATTACCAGTGAACGAGTAAACTGGAGACGCTTACCGGCGATGAATTTTATTTGTGAATTACTATGAAGTTTTTCTCCAAAATAACAACAACAATAACAACCCAACATAATCCCATCACATATGAGGTAATGAGCAGGTCTGATGTACGCATCCTACCCCGAATGGGAGACTTTTCTCAAATGACCCTCAAAAAACCTATAGTACGAAAATATCTTACATAGTCAACACAAAAAACATAGACTGTAATAAGAAAAGTCAATAAAAAGAACTAAAAAAGCGCAAGGGAACCTAATTATAAACCTGATCTTGTTCAAGTCTCAATTTTTTCCTCAATACAGCAATTGTGCGGAGTAATCCTTGTTGATATATAATGTCAAGGGTTTGTTCGGCATAACTACTGTAACTGACATTGAAGGTAAAGTTGTATCTAAAGATGAATCTAGAGATGGTTAGGTAGCTAGCTGCCCAGGTGTAGCCGAATATTAATGAATAATATAGTTATAATGTTTGGATAATGGTAAAATGACAAAAGGGATAATTATTGATAAAGGGATTAACGTTTAAGAATATGGTGATTGATAAATATTCTTATTTATAATAAGGGTAAAAGTGGAATGTGAAAATATTATAAATAGGATATTATCCGGTGAGCTGCTCCACGCAGGTTTTGGGACAAATAATCTACTTCTATAAGTTGATAAAATAACCACAATTTATTTGCAAAATTTAAGCTTAATCTTATAAATTGAGGTTAAGATTATTGAATAAATTAGCGATAAGCTGCGAAAAAACAAGGCCCAAGTTGGTTCAAAGTATAGATGCAACGTATTATCACATGCCACTGAGTTAGAGGCTCTCCTATGACATTCACTTTCTGGTCTTAATTTCCACTTTTGCTGTCATTTTGGTTAGGTCTAAGGGTGTGTTTTTTTCGTATGTGATCGTCTAAACCAAAGTGGAAAAATCTAAATACGATTAAAATCAGAACTAAAACTGAAATGAGCTGAATAACACTGTATATTAACAAAACACATAGCTAAGAGTCCAACTAGAGTAGTATCATTCATATTCACCATGTTGCATTTATACTGTAATAAATATTCTTGCAATAAAAATTTAAAATGGTTTCAATTAAGAGAACATATAGTTGACATTTTCCAAGACATAAGTACCCCAATATAATGTCCGATCCTAAGTAGTATTTATTTATGTATTCATCCACAGAAACTAGAATATTTATCAAAAAACTAGAATATTTATATGGTTTCAACTTTTTTTCTTTTGTTACCGTTATCGTATTACAATGATTATCCATTTTCAATTTGTTTTACCATCACGCCAAATATTTTTTAAACTTCGTAGCACATATAATTTAACTCAATAAAATTCAGTTTCACATTATATTCAATGATAATAATGGTTTTTGGTAATAAAATTAATTATTTATCAAAAAATAATAATAATGTTTTTTTTTTGTAGATTTAAAATGTATTAATTATTAGCTTGACTTTTAATAGATTTGTAACTCACTATTCACTAATCTCGTCCCCTAAGAAAGAATCCTGGCTCGCTCCGTCCCTGGACTATGCCATCAGTATAAGTTTTCAATTGAAGGAAGTGGTAGCTTTCGGCAAAAGAATATATTCACTGTTTAGTGTTCTCACATAATCATTTTTAACTAAACATAAACATAGGACCAATCGGAATCAAATCTATAGCTTCCATCATTTCACAACTTTGTGAATGAATCTTAATAAAGGGGCAGGGGGATTGAAGCATCTGATAATCCACGGCCCCTAATTCTGCTAAAAGTAATCTGTTTGAGCTAAGAAAAGAGAATGAGGTACTAGCTTCTTTTCCTCTTTTTTTGGTCTAGTGCTGACTGCTGAGTGCTGACTAGTGTATTACCATTGATTATAGGTAAAATTAGGAGCACAATGACATCGAATATCAAGGATACGAATGTTGAAACTATAGTGGTAGAGAAAGATCATCCATTCATATAAATGAGTATATAGCTACTTCGAACTGGTGAACTGTTTAAGAATCAATAAGTATTCTTTTTGTTGGCAACAATCACCATATGATCTTTCTCTTAGCTATCTCCTAGTCTAGCTTCTTAGATTCTTCTAGCCCTTTTTTTTTTACCGATGAATAAAATTGAGAATTTGACGGTGAATAATAATTGGTTTATCTCTGAATCAAGATCACTTGGCCGGTTGATATGATGCTTACTAGCTACATGATTGAATCAACACCCGACAAGAATTTTGCAACCAAAAGATTGAATACGGTGGATTCTGTTGTGAAATTCAGTAAAAAATACAGTCACACGGACTGAAGTTTCAGTAAAAAAGAAAAAGTGCGACTTATGTAGGCGATGGACCTTTTTTTAAAAAAAAAAAAAGGAAGAAGGGGAGGAATTAGGAGACCCTCCTCTCGAGGGATTCTTCTAACCGATCAGTTAATAACAGACTATCAAAATCAGCAGACGATGAGGTATCCCAAATAACTTCATCAGTAACTTGCTGTCCCAGATTAGCCATGTAATCCGCCGCTCTATTCGCCTCCTAAAACACATGTTCTAGGCGATGGACTTGTATACTCTCTTGTAGTGCATATTTAAAAAA
>ONZK01000488.1:68688-93566 GCA_900322385.1 Pharnaceum exiguum
ATCCCCCCCCCCCCCCTTTTATTGATTTCTTATTTGTTGGTATACATGTATACTGTTAAGTGTTTATGTTCTCAAGGCTTGCTATTCTTATTAATCACAGGGGAAAATATACACCCTAAGGCCACGAGTTGTTGGGCCTGAATACTAAATACAATATGCACAAATATACAACCCAATACTCCCCCTCAAGTTGGAGTATGCGGATTCACCATGCCCAACTTGCCTACTAAATAACTAAATTGCTGCTGGCCTAAAGACTTCGTAAGAATATGAGCAACCTGGTCAAACGTACGAACATGATTAAGGGAGATGATGCCAGTATCAAGCTTTTCACGAACAAAATAACAATCAATATCGACATGTTTCGTACGATCATGGAACACAGGATTGGAAGCAATATGCAGCGCAACAGTATTATCACCACAGAGTCGTATGGGTTGAGAGTGATTAAAGCCAAGAGAATCAAGAAGATATTTAATCCACACAAGTTCATTTATAGCATCGTCCATAGAACGAAACTCGGCCTCAGTGGAACTACGAGAAACTGTCGCCTGTTTCTTGGTTTTCCACGAAATGGGAGATAAACCAAGTTGCACAACATAACCAGTAAGAGAGCGACGAGAGGTAGGACATGTACCCCAATCAGCATCACAAAATGCATTAACCTAACAAAACGCATTAACCTGCAAGTTACTATGCAAACTGAGGAAAATTCCCTGACCAGGAGTACCTTTTAAGTAACGAACAACACGAAGGAGAGCATCCCAAAACGACGGTGGTGAGTAGAAGTGGTGGTGCAACGGTGAACGCCCCAAAAGCAAGGCTGGGTGGGCAGCAAAGGCACGGCCGAACTGGCGGCGATGGCGGCTGATGGCAAGCCAGAAACAATAGCACAAGGCGAGGAAGTGAACGGTGGTGCAAAGGGAAACAAAACCAAGAACAACCACCGGTAGACACAAAAAACGGTGCAACAGAAGCAACTACGCTTGAAAAAGAAACAGGTCGATAGGGTGGCGCACACGGCAGCGCACACCACCAATATGCGGAAGCGAAAAAGCGGGGGCGCAAAGGCGGCTACGCGGCTAAGTTTAGGCCAAGGACCGAAATTAGGCTGATACCATGTTAAGTGTTTATGTTCTCAAAGCTTGCTATTCTCATTAATCACAGGGGAATATATACACTCTAGGGCCACGAGTTGTTGGGCCTGAATACTAAATACAATATGCACAAATATACAACCCAATATATACCCTGTATATTGGAATTTCGAAATTTTAACTCGATGTGCAAATTAACTCTTATTTATAGATTTTTTTTGGGTTCAAAACGGCTATATAGATGCAACGATAAACAGCGTCTTTCTTTTATATCAGGACTCACTAATAATTTTCATTTTTGAAGGTCACCATTTTTTATATTGACTTAAATCTTAAGTCTAATGACACTCTCTACCTGTGTCCGCTAGTGGTTAGCTAGTTTAGTAAGAAAGAACTTATAGAGCTGAGGTTGCATGCATGCGATCTACCTTTCTATGCTTGGGTCTGTACATGGCCAATGATGAGAATCAATTGAAGAACTTTGCATATGAGAATCAATTGAAGAACTTTGCATTGACTTAACACTACACTAAGTAGAGCTTAATGAAAGTCCAAATTTCATGGATTCCTATATGGGACAAAACTTGATGGACAGAGTGTCAGAGTTTAGTGGCTTGAAGCTTTATTGAAACGCAACTTGCATGTAGTTGGATCATTTGCCAAAATTTTCTACCTAATTATAATGTCAAAAGTGCTTACACTCTTTGATCTTACATGCATTGTCTAGTGCTATATAACTATAATAAATTTAAGAAAAGGGTCAAATTGTTCTTCCCTTTGTTATATCATACTTTTGCAACGCCGAAACATTCCCGCTAACGGTTTCATGAGTGAATCGATCCGACAAAAGCGATGCGACTACTAAACATTTTACAATATGAATAATTAGAATTGATAATTTAATGTTTTTTCTTTGAGCATTGTGTAGAGTAATTTACACTTTATTTTAATTACGTTGGAAAAGTTGGAAGGAGATTGAGAAAAAAATACAAAGAAAAATTACTTCTGAGAAAAAGTTAAGCCAAACACCTCGACATTTACATTGTAACTATAACTTGGTTTTATATATACACATGATCATAGGTAAATAAAAATACTTTGCACCAAATAATTGACAATTTCCACCATATGACTTATTTTCCTTGTGCAACTACAACCGGCCGCCTCCATGCACGTTTACTATTGAATTTGATTTGTGTGACCTATACTATCTTCATGCAACTATGAAGAGTAATACTAGCAAGAGGCGGCATTAACAATTAACACAACAAAAGAACTTGAGGTGATCAAACTGAGTACGTGTATATAAATACATTCAAAAATATATGGTCCTTGGTAAGAAATCAAGTGGACCATTAGATTAACAAGACAATAATTATGGATCCTTTATTCTTCCTACTTCTAGCTAATGTGGATGATTGATTTGATTGGTATTTTTTTATAGAATTTATCTTTTCTTTTATATTGTAATTACCAAAAAGCAAGAAGAAGCTAGTCATTTTTTTTTGATTTTCTAAATTTTTTAATTATTGTAAATTCCTTTTATGCCCTACTTGTTTCGTTGTTTTTTCTTGCAAACCTATATGAATAAGTATTGACTACTTAGAAACTTGTCATTAGGAATATCAGAATTCTAGAAAAAAAAAAGGCGAGCTGGTTAAATTAATTTGTAGTGATTCAAGGCGTAGTCACTATAAAAACTTGCAAATTTTAGATCACCGAAAACATATAATAGTTATAATTATATACTTTGTTCCAATGAGTTATTTGATCTGATACATTATCCAGACATAATTGGTTCTTACTAATATTTGAATTAGTTTGTACAAATTAAGTTAAAATTATACAAATTAAAGGGTCGTCCAAATCAGTCAAACACAGTTCTTGGAAAAAAAAATAATCAAATGCATATTTTTTTTTGGGTAATTCTATGATAAAATAATAAAGAAAAAATAAATACCAACCAAATTAATCATTTACATTAAAAATGAGGAAAATCAATGGTCCATAATTGTCCTTGACAAATCCTTATTGGTTACCTTGATTTCTTGCCAAGGATCATATGCTCAACCATAAATACATAATGCCTCGAGATTATTTAATTCTCACGCCAGGTTATGTTATTCTAGTGACTTTTGTTGTGCCACTATTTGATTAAAAATCTACAACTAACTATAGCGATTTGACACAAATCGTCTTTATGCCTTACTTTTCACTTTTTAATAATTAGACAAATTTTGACATAGATGCGTCTAAGCTAAGTGCCAAGCTTGTGTGCGAACAAATCATAATTCATCATGACCGAGTTCTTTATCAACGAAATGCTTCGATCCTCCAATATATAAACTACACAACTGAAGACAGATATGGCAGATTTTCACGGGTCTTCTTGTCTGTGATCTCTAACTAATACGGGTTGTGGCCATGAGTAGAGGCGTCTTTTTATGAAACAAACAAGAAATTTGAATAACAATTGTTTGTTCTAATCCTAGTCAGTAGTCACACCGTAATTTGCTTATAGTATAGTATAAGCTCGATCGAATCCTCCAAAGTCCAAACCCGTTGGTGTAACAACTCACTCTAAGGATGAAAATGTTGAAGTTGTGTATAACACATCTTCAATATTTACGGTATGGATTTAAATCTCATCATCGATTCTGGAAACAGTCTCCCGATTTTTCAAATCGGGGTAAGGCTGCGTACATCAGGCTCCCTCAGTACCCTATCTTGGATGGGATAACTGGGTTTGTTGTTGTTGTATTTAAATCTCATCGATCTCAATGCCTCTTGTTAATCTAAAAAAAACTCAAGAAAAAATAAATGATTTTACTTGATTACAATGTGTAATTTTTTGAGCAAATTAAAGTTTATATGCGCATTTACGGAGTATTTCTGGAGAAGCCCACAATATACAACATGAACTTTTTCTTGATAAACCATTTCATAGCAAATTGACATCAAGAATACTCGTATACAGATAGAAATAGAAATTAATAGAACTTGAAATATTGAAAAGAGTTCAGTACATTACTATTGTACATATTGAGCTACTATGTCGATCAGCATCAATAAAACCGTACCGGAATATTGTCTCTTCTTATAAGTACGCAGTGAACTGTTAAAACTCGAAATGATTACCTTATTAATACATTAATTACGTAACACAACTTAAATCAAAAGAATAGTAATTTCGAACAAACAAGTTAGAAAGAAAAACCTTCCAATACTTCTTATTTTTGGTGAAGTTGTTGGAATTCAATACAACAATTTTTCAATCTCGAAAACAACCTCTCTATTTTATTAAACAAGAGTAAGGTTGCGTACATCCCGACCTTGAGCACCTCCATTAAATGGGTATTTACGTACACTCGGTTATTGTTGTTGTAAGTTAGAAAAGAAAAAAAGTTGATGCTGATTGAATTCCAAAAGATAACATGAAGTACTCTTACTAGAATGAGATCAACTCATCGGTCACTAATATTACCATTATTGTGTTTGAATAAGAATACTTCGTACTCTCAAAAAAGTGGCATGACCTAATTAGCACTTTAGCAGTTTAGCACACAGCTAAGAGAAGAGTCGTCAGTAACTTCACTAATCTGTTTCTATCTCTCTCGCTCCCCCACCTCACGAAAAACATTTTCTGCCCTTTAGCCTCTGTCCCTTTTTCTCACATACCATACTATATATACTTATCCCAAGCATTGTATGCTCACTCAAGTAACCAACACCAAACTTTTGCTCTTTAACTAACACAACTTGACACACTCACACACACTTGTGCCCTCTATCAACTTAATTATCCTCCAATAACCTCTCGACACAACACATTAATCAACCTTAGCTAACTACATCATATGCCCTTCAACTGCACATTGCCAAATCTCGAGAACCAAGGCCTGAAACACACGTCTCACTTCTCCCTACCATGTTGGAGCCTATTTTTCCCGTCATATTAAAGGTAAATTTTGTAGATACTCCGTATATATTATTCCATCAATTGTGTACGTAATAAGGACATTTGTTGAATTTTAGTCTTGATAATCACGCAGGATAGATTTAACTGCCCGTTTTTTAGTGATCATATATAGTTTAATTTTAAGTATGAGCTTGTTAGTGAATTTGCTTAATTATTATTTCTATTGGAGTAATTATGTTTACGTACTTCACTACTTCAGTTATTGTATAAGAATTTTCCTCATGTCTTTATATTTTGCACACATAGTTTGAAGAAGTGGTGTACAAGGTAAAAGTGGAAGGCCAAAAATGCAAGGAGAAAACCATTCTCAACGGCATAAGTGGCATGGTATGTCCTGGGGAGATATTAGCCATGCTTGGACCTTCAGGGAGTGGTAAAACTACGTTACTTACAGCTCTTGGTGGGAGGTTAAGGGGGAAGTCGCTCAGCGGTAAATTCACCTACAACGGGCAAGGTTTCTCAGGAGCTATAAAGCGACGGACAGGATTTGTAGCCCAGGATGATATCCTATACCCGCACCTCACAGTATTTGAGACACTACTTTTTACCGCGCTTCTTAGGCTACCGGGGTCACTGGCCCATGAAGATAAAGTTACTCAAGTTGAGCGTGTTTTGAGTGAGTTGGGCCTGGGTCGAATCAGGAACAGTATGATTGGGGGCCCCCTGGTGAGGGGAATATCTGGAGGGGAGAAAAAGAGGGTTAGTATTGGTCAAGAAATGTTGGTTAATCCTAGCTTGTTGCTCTTGGACGAGCCTACCTCAGGCTTAGACTCGACCACGGCCTTGAGGATCGTGATGACCCTCAAGAGCCTGGCCGAGTCAGGTCGAACCATCATCACCACCATCCATCAGCCATCTAGTAGGCTCTACCACATATTTAATAAAGTCATACTTTTGTCGGAAGGTCGACCCATTTACTATGGGCCGACCTCCTCAGCCTTGGACTACTTCACATCAGTCGGGTTCTCGATGTCCTTATCGGCTATCAATCCTGCAGACCTTCTCCTAGACCTTGCAAGTGGTAAGTCTTTACGAAGTCATTTTAGGTTTTACTTAGGCTATGTTTTGTTCATCTGTATTATTAATTTATTATAATTTAGTTCTTTTCACTTCAATTTCAATTTAGATCCTTCCAGACGAACAAAACATACCCTTAATTTATCACACTAATTAATTCAGTTATTGATTCGACATTTGTATGATATCTTATATTATTAGAAGATGAGGTTGGTCTACTTGTTTGTTAGTACTATGCTTAAAGTGGAGGGGTGATCATGATCCATGATTGTGGCTTTATTTTATAATCAATGAAGTGGAATACGAACAATTAAGACTAGCCCACTTATCTCCAAAAGATGTTCCACCTTTTTATTGTGTGCTAGCTAGGTTTCATTTGCCAGTATTGTCATCACTCATCATGATCTTAGTTGCTACTTTTTCTCATCATTGTCGTCTGTCGTGATTGTCATCTCTCATTAAACATATTTAAACACTTCTCGCCAGCTTACAGCATAATTACGTTTTAAGCGACTTGGTCTAAATTTACGTATCTCTTCATTTCGTGTCGCTTTTACACTTGTAGACTGTACTTGATTGTCGAAGTGATGGCGTACACATCATAATTACCAAAAAACACTAACAATAAGGTTCGAAAACTTATTTAATTAACTCATTCATGTTGTTCTTTTTTTCTTCATTTCGTTTAGGAATCGGCCCAGACTCTAAACATGCAATGGAACTAGGTGAAAACATGGAGACAGAAAAGAAACAAGTGAAGGAAGCTCTCATATCTGCCTATGAAAAGAATATATCCGCGAGATTAAAATCCGAGTTGTGCAACTTGGACATGTCTCCTTACAACAATTGGATGAAAGATGCAGCGAATACCACGAGTAAGGCATCCATAGCATCTTTTCTACTCCTACTATTTGGCTCATAAAAGAATCGGTGTAGAAGGATTAATGAAGGAAAAAAGTCATTGAAACAGTGAAACCTTTACTAGTGATCTATTCATTACCACTAATTATTTTTAATCCCACTTGCACATATAAAGTTATATAAAAAAAAGTCACTAAACCTCCTTTTACATGATTTATTTGGATATGAAATCTTGTCTTTAGACAGGTTGTCTTATCAATAAACAAACAAACACAGTGGTGTGATTCTAATTAGAAAGTTGCTAATGTTGGAGATAACTTATGTAGGAAAAGACGTGAAAAGAGAACAATGGTGCACAAGTTGGTGGCATCAGTTCAAGGTTTTGGTTCGCAGAGGGATGAAAGAAAGAAGATTTGAAGCGTTCAATAGACTTCGAATCTTCCAGGTCCTCAGTGTCGCAGCACTTGGTGGGCTCCTTTGGTGGCACACTCCGGAATCCCACATTGAAGATCGAGTAAGACTTTCTAAAACGATAATATGTCTACAGAGTACAGACTACAATAACAAGTTAACATGTACATTTTGTTAAATTGTTATGCTTCCAGAAAATTAAAACGCCTGAAGTTCTTTAAACTATCTACCCCACTAATGACTAATTGACTTTGCATTACATATGCGGGATATGCCATATTAACAAAATGAGTGTATTCACTCGTGTTAAAAAAAAGTGTAACAAATTGAGTATGCTCACTTTTGTTCAATAAAATTAAATTTCAAAGAACAGGATTCAAGTGTCTTAGAAACGAACAAACAGGGCTAACTTGAATTAATATGTTCATTTTTGTTACAGAGTACACTATATTTACGAAGCTAATGCAGAACTTTAATCCTTTGTGTGCAGATTGCCTTGATTTTCTTCTTTTCTGTTTTCTGGGGCTTCTACCCTCTGTACAACGCAGTTTTCACATTTCCACAAGAACGAAGGATGTTGATCAAGGAACGAACATCAGGAATGTACAGACTATCCTCATACTTTCTAGCTCGAACAATAGGAGACATGCCAATGGAGTTAGCCTTACCAACAGCATTTGTGTTCATAATATATTGGATGGGTGGTCTCAAACCCAATCCAATGATATTCATCCTTTCCCTCCTTGTAGTCCTATACAATGTCTTGGTTGCTCAAAGCCTAGGCTTAGCTATTGGAGCCATACTAATGGACATCAAACCGGCAACCACATTGGCCTCGGTCACCACTCTTGTCTTCCTGATTGCAGGAGGATACTATGTTCAACAAATCCCTCCCTTCATAAGTTGGCTCAAGTACTTGAGCTATAGCTATTATTGCTACAAGTTGCTTCTTGGAGTTCAATACCATGAACATGACACTTATCCTTGCTTGAAGATGGAAAAATGGGAAATATGCAGGGTTGTTGATGTTCCAGCCGTGAGATCGATGGGGCTAAGTGATTTGTGGACCGATGTTTGCATTTTGGGACTTATGTTGGTAGGCTACCGAATCATTGCTTACCTGGCCCTTCAACGAGTACGCATGAGATGAATCGTACACCTATCTTTCAGTTATGATGATGAGGAGGTAGTTCTTAGTTCGTGATCAAATAGTTAGGCAGGTCGAATTTTTTTGCACGTTTCAATTTTGACACAAAAATAAATGTATTTTGATAGGAAATTAAAATAAAATTCGGGGATGTGAACATATACATCAGCACTAGTCTGCAAGGATTATTATTACGAATCTATGTTGCCTATTCAGACCAATCAAGCTTTCGGCTAATGAATTCCAAAGTTCATCAACAACTAAAATCTTTACTACTTAAAGTGTGTTTAGGTTGGCTAAAGTGAAATGATCTAAACTATAAAAAAAAGAACTGAATTGAAAAAAACTGAAGACAGTTAAAATTATAAATAAAACTGAACTGAACTGAAAAAAACTGAACTATATTACTACCGACGTATAAAACACAACTTTAGTACTAAAGAAAAATTTGAGAGAATACTGTGAGAGTAATACATTTTTCTGGACAGAGCATAATGTGGCATTAAGTAGTGATTCGATCGGATGGATGATTTAGTTAATTATTAATGTCTTAAACGGTTACTAGCAAATAAGGGACATTTGTTTTACTTAAAACCAAAGAACTAAAAATAAATGAAAAATCGGTTATTCTCCTAACCTTGACACAAAGAGTAAGGCATGTAAATATGGAATATGACTCACTTTTTTTTTATTAACTAATCTTATATATGTGATAATGAATTCTACTATATGTCGTGACATGCCCCAATTTCTACTATTTGGTGATGATAGATCTTATTGTCCGTCATAACATAAACCAATGGACCAGACTGGACGTAAGAAGGCTTTAAAACAGACATAATTTTTCATTGCCGAACAACTCTATTTTCATTATTTTACTTTTCATTTGCCTGTAACAATTTTTTTTCATTGTTCATCACCATTTTATTTAATCCATTGCCTCACTACGAAGTTTCCATTGCGGGTAACCAAGTTTTCAGTGCCCTTATTTTCTCATTACTCCCTCTATTCCAAAATGTTCTTTGCACTTTCTATTTTGGGGTGTCCCATAAAGTTCTTTACACTAATATATAATGAAGCTTTTGTGTGGTTTACTTTCTTTCTTACCTTTTTTGGAGAAATCTCAATCGAACAACTCCACTACCGAAAACTTTATGCAAGTATATTAACTGACAAGATTATTTTGAGACAGAGGGAGTAATTCGCAACAAAATTTGAATTGCAACATACCTATTTATCATTGTCCTAATGAGTTTTCATAGTTCTCACGCAAAAACCGGTTAGTCGGCTATTCCTTTCGGTAAAAAAAAACTAGAAAAACTATAAATCAAAAAGGAATCAACGTGACAGTTAATACTCGCATCCGATTCCCGAATCCCCATACAAATGGATGCACGCATATATACTATTATCCTTCACGATTTGTTCTTCGACTTTATAATCTCAACAAAATCCAAAGAGAATAAAAACCTAACAAAGACTGTGTTTTGTTCATAGTTCAGTTTAGTTTTAATTATTATTTTAATTATTTTTAGTTTTTTCTTTTCAGTTTAATTTTTCTAATTGTTTTAAATTCAGTTTAATTTCATTTCGAATCTTTACAAACAAACAAAACACACCCAAAAAAGATAAAAATGAGATACCCAACCAAATCCATAAAGAATGAAAAGCTAACAGAATCATTGCTTATTATAAAAGGGGATACTTCGTTAACTCCTATCCAAAGCCTCCCAAATACCACACAGCTAGCTAGTTAACTGAAGTAGCAGCTCGAGCTTTGCCTTTCCCTACGTAACTCAGCGTCTCAGCATGCAACTTCGCATCAACTGCTCATACTGCAGGACCCCAATACTAACACATTCGCAAGCTCCCTCGGTTCGGTGCAACCGATGTGGTGCGTTGAGTCGTGTGTCAGATCCTCTGCATCCTCAACATTTCATGAAGGGGGCGCCCACTGTAGTGCGGAAGAAGGCCGTGATTTGCGGTGTCAGCTACAAGGACACCGAAGAAGAGCTTCATGGCTGCGCCAACGATGCCAAGAATATGAAGCATTTGCTTGTCAACCGCCTCAAATTTCCTGAATGTAACATCGTTATGCTTACCGGTAATAACCTCCTACTGTATATGTTTTAACTTGAAATATATCTGGTAATTAACTTTCATAAAATAATTATTTGGCCAACCTACTATTACTCAAATATGCTGGCCGGTTGTTTCCTACGTCTGTTTGTTTCCTCAGTGTGTTTGATGTTGTATCTTGTACCGCCGTTGGATTGGTCTTGATCTCTTTGTCAATTATTATCATCATCTGGGTTTCTGTGATTTTGTAAATACACACTCTGCACTTGATCGATATTAAGCTTCGTATTTGTGTCAGCCAAAAATTGCACACTATGAACCTATTCAATCCATCCCATTTTTATCTTGCTTTATGTTATATATTTATATAAATATTTTAGGGGGAGTGATTGACATTATTATACCTTTATGGCAATGCAAATTACATGCTAATAACAAATGTGTTTGTGTTTAGTGAGTTAAAGGTATGAGGCATAATGGTAAACGATGTGAGGACCATGTAAAAACTATTAAAAGATATAGAAGGACACCTGGAACTAGGGGTGATAAATGAGTCGAACGGCTCGTGAGCTGCTCGAGCACGACTCATATCGGTCAAAGCTCAACTCGAGTGCATGAGCTTGAGCAAATGAGTTTGAGCTTGACCTAAGCTCACTTAAATTATTTATGAGCCGAGCCGAGTTTGAATTTCAAAACTCAACCCAACAAAATCAGGTTCAGGCCGAGTTGAGACTCGCACATCCTGTCACCAATTAGTGTCGTCCTTTACTAAACGGCCTATATTATTGTCCTTGTATTGCGGCTTTGTTCCACTTCTATTGTTTTTACAACTAGATCAAGTGAACTGGCGTGTTTCGATGTTAGTTTCTTCTTCTGCGTTTGCGAGGGTGTGTCAGAGATCAACAAGTCTTTGATACAATCATGACTAATAATAGAGCTTGTTTGTTTAACAAAAATGTGCATGGGAAGTTCCACTTCCTAGGAAGTAAAAAATGATCGTGTGTGTTTGTTTGAATAAATGGCATAGGAATTTGCTCCTTTGGAGTTTCCATTTCCTACATCACGTAGGAAGTTGCTAACCTTGGGTAACATAGGTGAACAACAATTCCCATGCCACTTCCCATCTAATTCTACTTCTCATGTTAAATCAAACATCATAACCCAATTCCTAAGAAGTGCTAATAGATGGGAAAGACTACTTCTCATGTCTAACCAAACGAGCTCTAAGTGTACTAATTAATGGTATTACAAGCAAGTTTTCTTGGAGATTTTCCATCAAAAAAAGTCTTATTGGAGATTGATGGAATGATCTAGTTGTCAAAAACCAGATAGTGGTATTTACCCTAACCTTTCTAAAAGAATATATAAAATGGTTTTACTATAGAAAGAAGCTGAAAATAAAAGAAATTATAGGTCATCGACTCGAAAGATTCATCAATTTTATTTTCACGTCCTACATATCTCAAAGCTATTTAATATCCATAACTCATAATGCATCCATACTAATTAATTGCTTAATCTTTCAGTTAATCTTATTCCTTTGTGAAATCGTCTGCAGAGGAGGAGAGAGATCGAAACAAACTCCCCACAAAGCAAAACATCATGAGGGCGATGGCTTGGCTTGTACAAGGTTGTCATGCAGGTGACTCCCTTGTGTTCTACTACTCTGGACATGGCACGCAATTGAAGAGCGGGAATGGAGATGAATTGGATGGCTTTGATGAAGCTATAATGCCATTGGACTACGAAACAAATGGGATGATCGTAGATGATGTACTCAATGAAACACTTGTCAGGCCTCTTCTTCCAGGGGTTAAGCTTCATGCAATCCTCGATTGTTGCAGAAGTGGCACTTCAATGGACCTGCCATATCTTTGTAAGCTGGAGAGGTTAGCTAATCTAAATTAAAGCTTGTATAGGCATAGAAATTTATGCATGTCCACACAAAGTCTAAACAGAGAAATATAAAATAATTGGGAAATGGGCTATAACTACAATAATCTCACTAGAACCCAGACAAAGTAGGTGCGGAAACGTAAATCAATACCAAAAACGTTTACGTGAAAAACCCTTCTCAACTATAGCAATAAAAAAATCATGAAATCCACTATTAATTTGAAACGAGTATAAGACATTAATCCCAGCAAGTATATTATCTCTTTTTTTACATAGAACACTAGAGATCGATCTAGAACAACGTCAACAAGTATTTGTTAGAAAGAAGCTAATTGCTCCCCTTAATCTTCAATGAAATAGTGTTGCTAAACTACTACACTTAAAAAAGTAGCACATTCAACTTCATTTTCTTTCTCTTTATGATTTCTAACACAAGTAAAAAATTGCTTAAGATCAAGCATTATAATTTAAGTTCATGAAGAACTCTTACCTAACTGAGCTCCCAAGAAATAGGTTCAAAGTGGACAACGAAATTATAAACTTGACTTGGACGTGTACACTAGCAAAGATTTAGTACATACAATACATGTCATGAGCATTTAAGGTAAGCTACGCCTTTAATGATCTCTATATCTTGATATGAACACCTACAGTTAATTATCCAAATTGATAACATAATGGTAAACTCAGAACCCAAAATGATAAACACAAAAAATTGTGTGAACCCGTTTCATGTATAGGACTGGGTACTAATAACCCATCGGCTATACAATAATGAACCATCGACTAAACAATAATGACCCCTCATCTACACAATAATGACTCCACTTATCCAGTCTCATGTATGAAATGGGTTCACATAAATTTTTCTAAAATAATAAATAGCGAAACTCATGTATCCAAAGTGATATTGACCCATACCTCAAATAACCAAAATGTTAAATTTTCAAAAAAAAAAAAAAACCCTGATATGCGGGGCTTTTTACTTGCCCAGTTGCCTTGAGGCTTCGCATGTTAAGCCGTACACGTACGCAAAAGACAAATGCTACATTGCTACTTCATGGGGCAACACATGCCAAGTGGCCAACAAAGTAACAAAAGGCCCATATGCCAAGCAACTCACGTCGATCACAATTCAGCAGTGCCCAAGTAGCAAAGCCCACTACGAAGCTAAACTACATTTCGGTTTACACTTCTTCATTTTCTTTTGGTTTATTACTTTATTTCTCAATTCATTCAAATAAAATAAAACCGAATAAATATTACATGTATTTGGATGTAAGGGGGATTGTTTAAATTGTTGCAAAAGACTTACGGCAATGGACCTGCCAATCTTTGTAATTAAGCTGGAGAGGTTGGCTAATCTAAAACTTAAACTCGCATATATTATTTTTGGTAGGTGAAAAGTTTCGCATATAATTTTATGTACGTATGTCGTAGTACATGACATGTAGATCGTTTAACAAATTGTAGCAATGGGAAACACCTGTGGGAGGACCATCGCCCTCCATCTGGTAAATATAAAGGGACAAGAGGCGGGGAAGCCATCTGCATTAGCGGTTGCGATGATCATCAACTTTCTTACGAAAAAAAGGTACGAGTACTGGCCGGTCTGACCGCATGGACGATGAGTCGATGATTTATAATGAATTGATGTTCGTTTCTTTGTTCATCACGAAGGTCAATATATAACTTCATATTACATATTGTCAATCAAATAGATTCTAAGTATCAAACCAAAAAAAAAAAATAGATTCTAAGTATAGTCTATTGACAAATTAAAAGGCTGGAGTACATCGATATACGCATGAGAGTATTGTTAAGCGTTGACAAACTTACAATCACACACTGACACACACAAAAAAAAAACTTACAATCACAAACATGAATAACTGATATGTCCGAAAGAGAAAGGCCTAGAATCAGAGAAGATTGAGCTATGTTTTTTATATATATAGTCCTATGAAAAGTAAGTCTATGTTGTAAATTTGATTTATAGATAAGCAAATGATCTATTTATCGAAAAGAAACACCAACGTCTTTCATCATGGACTCCCTTTACGCGACAAAATTTCGTATAACTAAATATGTAACATATAGTAAGTGGAGAGGAGGGGATCACACGTATAAATTTTCGAGGAAGTTTTCAAACTCGCTGTTGAAAGTATGTGTGTGTTTTGGTTTATTGGTTGTGTGGCAGGACCTTACGAAGGTCACGCATACTGGTGCCATGACTTACTGGTTCATCAAAGCAATTGAGCAAGGACTAGCACGTACATACGGAAGCCTGTTCAAGGCAATGAAAGCAGGCATTGACAATATGGAGAATGAGAATGAGGATGAAAATGAGACACAGGTACGTCTTGAAGATTCATATTGAATGTTTTAATTTGTCTTATTTATCCTTAATTTATATTTTTTTGGGAGAAAATTAGCGCAGTACTAATTCTAGAAATCCACACAAACTATATTTGATTAGTCTCATTTTTATCTCTTTTTTTTTTTTTTTGCAGGAACCACAGTTGACTGCAAATAAACCATTCGATATCAATGCAAAGCTTTTCTCCATGTAGCCGGTGGATTTCTATGAAGCTATGCCGGCCTGCCGTGCGTTGTTTACTTGTTTATATCCAAGATCGTCAATAAAGTGTGTGATATATATGTACCTAGCACTATTACCTGTAAGGCTATAACGCGAGTACACGACTATCAATTGGTCCTCGCTATTGAATAACTACTGCGATCATTGGTTGGCTCGAGCCGTTGGTTATGAATAATTAATTACTACCTGTACGTAATATAATTCTGCATGCAAGGGCGTTACATTGTTGTATAGTTTATTAGACAAGCTTGGTGGCTTGCTTCTTTGTTGAAAAAGACGAGTTGTATGTTACAATTAGGTAGTTTGAGTGAAAACAACATGTAATAATCGAAACGTTGTCTCTTTTCGCGTGATCATAGTGGATTTGAGATTTTTCTCCGAGCGCTCGAGTTTCCTCGCTAAAGATTTAGTGTCATCTTTGATATTTATTTTTATTATCTATTGGCCTGGGTAGTTCATTGTTTATTTATTTATTTATTTATTTAAATAGTTTCATTTCATCTATTTTAATTTTTTTTCCCGAGTGATTTGAAAGTGGGCTTTTTTTACATTTGCTTAAGGGCTTGGACCATTATGAAATTTATGAGTCATGAGAGAGGAAAACAAAAGAAGTGTATACAAGTTACACCAGGGTATGTATATTGTATAAATTAAATACCCGTCGTCCGTTCTGCAAATCAAAAGATCATAATTAGTCTGCCTTCTAGCGCAGTCTGTTCAGCAGCCACACACATGTCAACGATGGCAAGCAGAGGAAATAAAAAGTTACAGTACAACTTGCACAACATACCGTGGGAACTAGTGGAAGAGATACTAACAAGGCTTCCCGTGAAAAGCTTAGTGAAATTCAGGTGTGTTTCCAAATCATAGCGTTCTTTTATCGAATCCCCTAACTTTGCCCATAGGCAGATGAAACACAACCCTCATAACGCCAAAGGTCATATATTTACTGTTGAAAGCAGTATAAAAAAGAAAAAAACAATGGCACATACCAGAAATGGTAACAATTATGATAAAATTGACGACGTTGGGTTAGGGTTTGACTTACATAGCAGGTCCCTTGAGGTTGTGGGTTATGTCAATGGTGTTGCGTGCTTGAGATTCAATAGTTATGGTCATAACCTCGAAATTGTGCTGTCAAACCCTTCAATAAAGAAATTTGTAGGTGTTCCGTCACCTAGCACGTATAATACGATTAAATACGCGGCTATTGCTATTGGGTATGATAACGTGAGAAATAATATCAAGTTGCTTAGTACCACTGGGTACCGTAAATTTTACGTCGATATCGGAGGGGGGCCCTGCTATGGTGTTCCAACAAGTTTTGGGGTTTATGGAGTTGGTGAGAAATCATGGAGGAATATTAATGTCGGAGATATGCCTAACGGTAAGGGCCTTTTGACTCTTTTTCACAACTACTACATGCCTTGCATGTCAAGAGCGTTTGTCAATGGGGCGCTCCATTGGGAGCTATGGGACCCTAATTATATGACTAATACTGAGTTGAGTTTGGCCTATGCTGTGGCGTTTGACATGAGTAAGGAAGTATTCAGTTATTTTGTGCTACCCAAACCTGGTAACGTCGTTCGGTCTCTTGTGGTTTTTGAGGAGTCGCTAGGTGTCCTAGATATGTTTAAGACGCACTGGAAGATATGGAGTATGAGACAACATGGTGTCGAGGATTCTTGGGCAATACTTTACAAAATCTATATTACGTTGATTGCTGGTTCTAAGATTGAGTATCTTCGGAAGGATGGCGACTTGTTGTATTGGAAACTAGATTGTGAGAGAAAGAAGAGGTTGATGGCCACCAATATACGGAAGCGAGAGACGAGGTGTGTTGCAACAAATAAATATTCCATACAGGATGTTTGCTTCACAGATACTTATGTTGAGAGTTTGCTTCTTTTGAATGAATGATGCTGAGCTTGTGAAGATGAAGAAAAAAACGGACTGACTCAAGTAACATGGGCGGATTCGCCATTCTATTTTAATCCTTATTATGTTGCACATTTTGATTGAATCTCATGCTGCTATTGATAAATGAATTACTACTTGTGTAAAGGTTATTGAGTTAAGGGATCTATTTATTTGCTTAATTCACAGCAAGGTTTTTAGAATGTGGTTGCGGTCCCATTGGCGGAAACGGCCACGGATTGGAAGCGGGATATTGCGGGTGTCGTGTAACGTATCACGGGTGTAGCGGCCCAAATTTTTAACGGATGTACCACTTGTAACGGACTTTGGAAACTGCCGTAACGGTCATAATAACGGCTGTTAAAGTGGTGTCGCGGCTGTTTGTAATGGCCTTAACGCTCATAACGGGCGTTATTTGATGGAAATACAAAACTCCGTTATAAATCGGGTCATAACGTAATGGTAAATCCCAAATCCGTTAATCTATGATTCACAGGGAGAAGAACAAGCTGAAATCGAAAGTTGTTTGTAAAGTACGGAGTATGAATTTCTCTTGTCCTCTACAAAGAACTTTAGTAATCATTCTGTTTCAAAATGCTCTTTTTTTTTCCTGTTCAGAACCCTCTCATTATTGTACCATTCATATCTGCACTTCCATTTGTAATTTCCCAAAGAGTTGCTATGCTGGAAGTAACATTACAGGGAACATTACAATTTACAGGCAGCAAATAAGGAATATTGCTGATGGTTCTTGAGGCTATGCTGGAAATTTAGATCAATTTGGCCTTTTTGAATTATCGTCCTTCTCAGCTTCTCTCCTAAGCTCATTTCACCGTGAATTCATTAGTCATATGTTATTAGTTAGGTTGAAACTTCTGTTAGTCATATATTTTCTGTCATTTATCAAGTTTTTGCCTATACCCTTCATTAGTCATATACTCATATATATGCTATATCTCATTAGTCACATTCCAAGTGATTAATCGAATGGAAAAGGAGATAGAAACTGAATGAGCAAGAGAGGGAAACACAAATGAAAATAATTGTAATGGGTAACTCTTTCTGAGAGGAGAATCGTTATTTAGAGGAGCTGTTTAGTACCAGTAAAATGAGGAAGAAAGTCGAGTGGGAGATTCAATTTTTTAACACAAAATTTGGTGCCATACGTGGTGTACAGTAGCAGCACAGCACTGAATGAAAACTGTGGATTATCCGATACTTCTATGTAGATCCGGGCATCACAATTTAACTCAATCCTTCGTTCTTCAAATATACTCATGAACATACAGCCATGGGCCTTCTACACAGGGATCAATAGCATATAACGTCTATGCATCGTGAAAAAGTATGAAAACTAAAAGTAGTGCAAGTATTGTAGCATGACTAGCATCTGATTCTAGATTCTCAATTCTTTTCACCCGGCCACAAAATTTGATGTCTTGTAAGTTGAACACCTATTGTAAGAATCAACCCAAAAGTAAACTAAAGTGGTAACTATTTTTATCATCAATTAAAGTGGACAAGACAAGTAGTACAAAACAGAATTACAAAAGTGGAGCAAGTAAAAAATTTCCCTCCTTGTGTCACCCTTTACCGCTGACTAACCCACACCATATCTTTCTTTCATTCTTTGTCTGATTGTCTCTGCATCCAATTCTCTTCTCTGGATTCCACTCTCTCTCTAAAATTCCACGATGCTGCTTGTAAACTGCTCAAGCTGCAAGACACCTCTGCAGCTTCCCCCTGGGGCTACTACCATCCGTTGCGCCGTCTGCAGAGCCATCACCCATGTCTTTGGCACGCCTCGCGGGACTCCTTCACTACTACCTCCTCCTTACTTCCCTCCACCTCCTACAGGTCCTACACCAACACCACCACCACCTCCTACAGCTCCCAGCTGCTCTCTTTCTTCTCGACCTCTATCATCTCCGTCTTTGCAGCCTCTTGGCAGGAAGAAGGCAGTGATCTGTGCTGTGTCATACAAGAATACCAAGTTTGAGCTCAAGGGTTGCATCAATGATGCCAAGTGTATGAAGTTTTTGCTTGTTAACCGGTTCAAGTTCCCTGAAACCGACATCCTTGTTCTTACTGGTACGTCCCCTCACCTATATTGTTTAAGGATTCATGGTTTTTGAGATGATCATTTATCTTGATCTTATATATACAAGTGTTTGTGCAAGCACCTTTTTGTTTGGTCCTGTTCTTAATGGCTTATTTCCCCCAGTTTTAAGTGTAGTTCTACTTAGTTCAGAAGAATTATGTTAAGCTCAGTTGAAAATTCTCCATTATGTAATTCAAAACGACAATTGAGTTTGATTCAGTTTAGCTAAGTTTAGTAAAATTTAGCCGTCAGAGTTGCCCCTTAGTACTGAATGAAAAGGAAATTGGGTTACTTTGTGTACATAATGGCCCCTGATTTGCCAAAAGGATCACGTTGGATTGTTGTTAATTTTGTTTCTTTAGTGTGTGATATTCTTTGGTTGTCTGTTCAAATAGACAAATTAAATACGATGGGGTTATAGAAAAGGGAATATGGTTATGTAGAATTGTGGGTATTGGAATTCATTATGCTTGATCCCTATATTATGGAGTACATATAGAGTTGTGTACGTATGGTATCAAATCGATTCACCTGATGCGTACAGTGCAAGTGTGCAACAGGTGTGCAGCAAAGTGTTCAAAAGTAGGTATCGGTAACTATCATTGTGTCAGTGAGTTTTTGATTGGTGATATATAGCTAAGCTACATGAAGGTTGACCTATTTACAAATTTTTAAAGGTTGAACTACGGCTAATTATGTTCTGAACCCCCTACATGAAGGCCTCCAAATTCAGCAGGGAATTGAATATATACTTGTATAGTTTGGGAGTTCTTTCCACTTGATTTCAATCACGTGCTTTTCAGCACAGGAAGGCATCAAGTTTAGTCAGTGGGGAAGGCATCTAATTCAACCCTGTGGATCTTGGAATAATGTTTTGGCCTACGAACATCTTCAATTAGAAAAGAATCGCTAATTGCCCCCTTTCTCCTTACCATTAGATTGTACTGGTAGCTACTAGCTAGGGGGCGATGGTAACCTGCTACTGACTTTTTCTCTTCTTCTAAGTGGAACATAACCCGCTGCTCTGCTGGTAATGAATAAGATAAAGTAGGAATGCTTTGAATATTCTAGTATCCTCGCTTAGACGTCAGGGTGCAGAATGCAATTGAAGTTTACCATTAGCTGTCCAAAATAGAAATAACTCTGGGATCATTTTCTTAAGTCAGCTATACAGCTCTGGGCCTCTGGCCAATTACTCGTAAAATATATCTCCATGAATAACTGATCATGTGCCCTTGTAAGATTACTTGTAAGCATGAGGGACATTGGTATCCTCTCCACCACATAGGAAAACTCCGAATAGATAGCATCAAATTTCTCTTTGTAGTTTGTATTGCGTCAGATTCAACTTACATCTATGATCTATCAAGTTGAGAAGTTAAAAGAGGACTTGGGAACTCAATGAGTAAAACTTAACTCAGATGATAATATTGAGTGTGATCTCATTCCATTTCTGAAAGCTATTTTGCAGAAGAGGAGGGAGATCCATACAGGATTCCTACAGGGAACAATATTAGAATGGCAATGGCTTGGCTTGTGGTAGGATGTAGAGCTGGTGACTCGCTAGTGTTTCACTACTCTGGTCACGGTTCACAATTAAAGAACTACAATGGAGATGAATTGGATGGCTTCGATGAAACTCTCTGTCCCATGGACTTCGAAACAAAAGGAATGATTCTAGACGATGAAATTAATGACACAATTGTTAAGCCTCTTCCATCTGGAGTTAAGCTTCACGCAATTATTGATGCTTGCCACAGTGGGACAGTATTGGATCTCCCGTTTCTTTGTAGAATGAACAGGTTGGCTTGTCTATTTGCACCATTTTTCTCAAAATATGAAGCTCTTTGTACTTGTGTTGGCCCTAGTGAAGGTTGATCTAAGAAGTCAATATTTGTAGGAACGGGCAGTACGAATGGGAGGACCATCGCCCTCGATCTGGCAGATGGAAAGGAACCAGTGGTGGTGAGGTTATTTCCTTTAGTGGCTGTGATGATAACCAAACATCAGCTGATACATCGGTGAGCTCATAAGTCGTGGATCCCTTATATCATACTCGTACACTGTATGTGATTGTGTGTCTTTACATGACTACTAACCTCCAAACACCTCCATATCTATAAGACTCGGACCTAATAATCCATAGTTGTGCACATCTGATATGAGCTATCATGCGCACAACTAATGTTCACAACTTCGTCAGAAAATAATCAAATGACCAGATCTTTATGTGCCACTATGAAGGTATTGCAGATTGCTGATGATATAGCTAAATTTGCAATGGACAGGCGCTATCAAAGGTCGCTTCAACTGGTGCTATGACATACTGCTTTATCCAAGCAATTGAGAAAGGTCAGGCAGACACATACGGAAACATGCTCAAGGCTATGCGGGCTGCCATCCGCAGTGCTGGGAGCGATTCTGGGGTTGTAGTAACATCTCTCATCACCACGCTTTTAGCCGGAGGAGGTAGTATTGGACTGGGACAGGTAATGAATAATCCTTTTTTTCTTTCAGTAATCACAGATTTCTTTCAAAGTAGTGTTCCCCCCATTTAAATCATCAGAGAAAACCGTAGTACAACTCTAGTACTCTACGGTCCCACTACTAGATAGTAATGTTGCACGAGACGCACAAGCGTACCTTAACCCTTCCTTTGTATTGAGGTGTTCTAATATTAGGACTTCAGTTTTTCTGAGAGAAAACAATAAGGGTATATGATGCAAGGTACACCTGAATGTGTATGATATAGGTTCTTGTTGTGCCAAAGTGCAATTTCTTATTTCCTTTATTATTTTCCCAACCTAGATAACTTGGGAATAATTTGCTAATCCTCAAAAGTGAAACATAGAACTTAGCCTTTTCTTATATTAAAAAAAAATCGAATCAGTTGTTTTTGTAATTTTGAGTCCCTGACTTTCTATTCGTGTTAGTAATTCTTGTGATTGTAGACTATTTTCCTAGTTGCTAATTTTATTGTTCTAGTATCTTTTCCATCCCCTGATGTGGATTAACCTCAAACCATAAAAGTATCTTCGAACTTTTGATACCAAAAAAAAAGTATCTTCGAACTTACATGTCTCGCTTCCCTCTGTCGCAGGAACCGCAGTTGACTGCCAATGAACCATTTGATGTGTATACCAAGCCATTTTCACTGTAGGGAGTGTAAAATGTCAACATTGTCGTTTAAGACCAAGATGAAGAAGAAATAACCCTGAGCAATAATGCTGTCAGGTTGCCTATGGCAGATACACTTCGCTCTAAGCCAGTGACAGAAAAGACGGTCAATTTTTCAATATATAATGGTTATATACTTGGTCATTATAGTACCACAATTGATGTTTGAAGACTTACGAAATTGCCAGGTTAACTGGGGCGCATTCAAAAGAGAAACATACAAGGGAAAAACTTCTGAAACCCTTCCAGAGACTTCTTATTACTCGGGATTGTTTTTTTTTTTTCCCCTCACTGTTTAACCGCGACTGCAAAACTAAATCAAGAAAACGGACTGAGACAGAAAGGAACTAATCCCCTCCACCTCTCCCCCAACAGAAGGGTCTGAGAATCGACTGAAAACAATGTCACTTTTTTTGCCTTCTTTGATTAACTAATGAATGTTAAACTAAAGATTCTGAGGACTGAATCTAAATGGCATCGTAGTCTCACAATGGATGAAGAAGGAAGACGGCATACACTTAGTTAAGTCTGTTGTACAAAAAGCAATTTCCAGAGAACAAATGATACCATCTGTTTGCTCAGAGTCACAGATGCCAATTTAAAGTGTGCTTAATACACGAGATATACATCCATACAGCTCAAAAGAACTTGCCTGATCAGGAGAAATATCTGCGTCAATTGAAAAGACGTCCATAGCTAGTTAGCTACTTCCCACTTGCTTCTTGCTAGTAAAGTTGAGCTTCTGCATACTGTTAGTATCTTGCGCATAGCTGCTGCCTGCTGCATGAAAGACTAATAGATGCACCAGCACGCCAAGTAAACATGATGTATTATGATCCACCCAAACCAGTAAAGGCGGTCAGATGTTGACAATAATATCAAACTTGTCATAACTATCACAGTAGCATTTCTATGGGCTGTTGCCATTCCTAATTTCCTATCGACTGTGTATTTCCAAACATCACAACAGTAATTTTCCTTCTTTAAGTTTGGTCCTTGCAAATAAAGAACTAGGAACATGCTGCCATCAGCAACTCTAGCTGTCAGTATGGCCTGTACCGCATTGGAGGCCTGAACCTAGGAACCCTCCTGCAATGAAGACATGAAATTAGCCAATACAATCAAATTCAATCCAGTAGCAGATTGAGCCACTTCAAAGAGCACATTTAGGAGCAAGTTGCTCAATCACGAGTGTACAGCAGGCTCAACATGAAAACATACATATAGAACAATGGACAATTGTCAGACAAATATGTTAGATCAACACGACTTTCAAAAATCCATCTTAGATCAACACGACTATTAGGCATATTAAATTGCAATGTAGAAGATTTTAGCTTCGAGAAAAGGCTTACCCATAACCATAAGGAGCAGCTGCTCCCGGTATGAAAGGCCTTCGAGGCCTGCCATAAGGAGAAGGCCGCCTTCCTCGATACTGTTTCATCCCAGGAACGTTTGTCCTCTTGGCAGATACCTAAAAACGCATTGAAGACGCACAATAACTCAATTTGCCAAGTCTTAATGGTAAGAGCAAACTGACTGATCAATAAATAAACTTGCACTAACCTTCAACTGACGTCCATGAAGCTCTGTCTCATTCAGCGTTATGGCATTCTGAACAGCTTCATTTTCTACAAATTCCACATAAGCAAAACCCTTAGGCTGACCAAACTTGTCTGTCAATATGGTCACCCTATTTACAGTTCCACATGATTGGAAATGCTGCTGAACCTCCTCTGGAGTACATGCATAGTCAACCTGCACAGACAGTAATATATTCAGAAATGCTTACTCGTGAATCGGAATGGAAACATTGGTCGAGAACCAATACATCACCGACTAACAAAAGAAGTTCGCCTTTTCTTCATTTCCCACAACTAAACCCACAAAACTTCCCACTCGACAAACCAAATACAACCCTTTCGACCTAAACATATATCTTGTACTAGATCGGGACTCAGAAGTTATGCTATAACTGAATCCACAACATTCGTACATTAGATGTTATTGTTTCTTTTTTATAATAAAAAAATATCTATTAAGAAGTAACAGTGAGGACAAGTATTCCTCTCAATAATAGTTACAAATTCTCCCACTAACGCGGTAAATCTGTAATAGAGATATTCCTATAACAACCACATGACTTGGCCCGCAAGGAGGCCAAAAAGTTACCCTATCCTAAAGGTCGTCTATGGAATGGAAAATATCTTTGAAAACTTGAGCATTTCTCTCTAGCCAAATGCACCAATGAATGGACATGGAAGCACATATCCACAATATTTTCCCTCCTCCTCCCTTCCAATTCCGAAAAACATTTCCTGTAAGCTAGGAGGACACACCCATTGTTCCCCCCGAATGCCAAACAGTCTACTCCAAAGAGTGCTCACCAACCAACACTGTATGAACAAGAGATTATAGTACTCATTACTTTGACGGCACAATACACAGATATTCGGAGACAGAAGGTCACTTACGCTGGAGCATGTCTACGCATTAATCTTACCCAAAGATGCAGTCCACACAAACCCCCTTCCCTTATGCGGAACCTTAGCTTTCCAAATGATGTCACACACCGGGAAAAGTGGGAGTTGATG
>ONZK01000488.1:94016-113321 GCA_900322385.1 Pharnaceum exiguum
CCCCCCCCCCCCCCCCAAAAAAAAAAAAAAGAAAAAGATATTAGAAACTCAACTGATGTAAGCAGAAGGTCAACAAACCACAGAGCAGCATCAGACTAAAATTTCATATTCCTGGAATTTTATCGGGGTTCATAATCAAGGTCCGGATCACTTTGTTTCTTTCAAGATCTATAACCGAAAAGCAGACAGGTGCTTTGAACAACAATGAAAATGCACACGTGTAGGTCATCAAATATAGAATTTACAATCAACAATTCCTCCCCCTCATCAGTTGTCCATTTGGTCTTCGTTTCCCATACCTCGTTTCCACATTGTTTGTTTCTACCCTCCACTGTTCACATTCTTTTACTTTAATGTAGCATATTCCACATCAAATAGTCCATCTAAGGACCAGTAAGAAAGAATTTGACCTCAAAATATAAAATGAAGAAGAATACGTAGTTATTTCACAGCCTCCCCTTCCATGACTGCTTCATTTAAGCAATGGGTTCTCCCAACCACATAATATTGGTCTCTTCAACTCAAGTGCCGATCTGGTCAATTAAGCATATGTACACTGAGAAAGACCCAGCAAATGGAAACTTGTACAGGCATTAACTCCCTCTATCTACTAGAGATCCACTGTATAGTACTATCAACCCATACAAACTACACCAAACAGACTAAATCCCATCAAAGTGTTCTCTATAATATACTCATCATGACTTCGGCGGTGTTTGGTTCATTATGAAGTAATGCAAAGGTAATGGCAAGTGATAAGGGAAGTAATGGTAATGAGAACAGGTTGATCTCAGTGGTGTTTGGTTCAATACATGAAAGGTAACTTATTCATGATTTGTGGTGGAGTGACTGAGTGAGAATAGATAAGATCTAGGAGGAAGTGAATGGAGGGATAGGCGGTATCTCTACCATAGACAATCACCCAAGGCCCAAGGGAAGCAACAACCATGTTCGACAGCAAGGTGAAAAATAACAAAAAGCGCCACCAGAGGTGAAGTGGGTGGTGGCGTGACAGTGAGGACATACGAGAAAGAAGATGGGGAACCAAGGTTTAATAGCTAGGTCGGATGCGACGGGAAGTGATTGTCAGCAGAAGCATACGATCCGACACAAGATACGACACACTTCACGCGTCTCTATGCTTAGTTAGGACACGATCCTGAGATCGTGAATGAAATTTGTCATGTCGATGACCATAAAGTTGGAGAATAGTAAAAAAAAAAGATACTTGGATTATTCTAACTTACTTATGTGATTTTAAACTAAGAAGAATTACCTTGTTAATTATTTTCTATTGTTTCTGGTCATTTTTAATCAACATAATCCTTTTTTTAAGATAAGAATTTTTTTTATGGGCTGGAGGACAAGCTGTCCTCCTAATAGGAAATTACAAGTTAGACCAATTCCTTTGCGAAATAGTCACGTGAATCCACATAATCATACCTCAGAATCCCACAATCTTGTCCTAATATCCTTAAAAGTCATTCTCGGATCTTTAATTTTCCAAAATTGGTAACACGGATCCTAGAGTCCCAGCAACATAGGTGTTTAGTTGGTGGAAAGAGAGTGGAAGGTTAGAGGAAGTGGGGATAAAGGGGTAGCACGTGCAGGATGAGAAGGTGGAGGAGAGAGAGGGTGGAGTTGAAGGGAAAAGGCGAGACAAAGCAGACCTGTTTCCGCTTAGAGAATTCATGGTAACAAATCCCCAAAATCAATAACGGCGTGCAACAATAATGGTTATCAACACATTTTGGGTTATTTATTTGATCCAAACCAACCCTTACCATGTCCGTAAAGAAGGTCATAATTGCCAGGTGGATAAACAAAACACTCAATAGCTTGCTATCAATACACATATATTCTCAATTCCCAATGTAGACGATCACAGCGCCGAGCAAGATCAAGGTTTCCTTAAAATCCCAAATGAGGTGTATTGTGTTCAAGGACTCATGATTACACCAATTGACATCAAGTCTTTGCCTTTGTCCCATACTTCCATGCATGGAACTTCAGAAAACTTAAACATTTGGCGCTTAGATTCCTCGTCTGTTTTTAGTAAAAAACCACCCACTTCTTTAAAATTCCAGAAAAGGGATATTCGATCAGAATCCTAATTCCCATGATTCCACCATATCACAAAGGACAATTTACTAAGGCTTGAGATGAAGCCCGTGGTAGCTAATATCCTATAATTAACACTTTCCCGTTTTCTTCAAGATTAGGTCTGAACCATTAGGCAAACTCTCGAACCATTATAAGGGAGAGAGAGTAAGGAGAAAATAAAAGAGAAAAAGAATAAGTGAAACAACTAGATCCCTAGCTATCTTTATCCATTAATTCTTAGGTGCACCCGGTGTAAGTTAGTTACCGTGTGTTTTTTTATAAAGCATTACAACACATCTCATTAGTCACCTTTTAATATCATTAGTCGGTCCTTTTTATCATTATAACAAGGAGAATGCAACCGCCAACCAACCTCAAGCCGCACAGAGTTAAGCTTGACTAGATATTAGCTAGGGAATAAATGACAACCGTAGTATAAAAAACTTAAACCTCACAAACAAATAAAAAAACAAACTATCATACTAAAAAATTATGGTAGAGAACTAAAGAGTAAGACGACCCTTACATTGCCGACATATATCGAACGGGCATCGGCTTCTTCCTTCTCAGCTTGAGTCTCTTCCACACTAGTGGATTCTGCAAGTAGCAAAACTTGATTTAATTTAACTTAATTGACTAAGTTACCCATTAAATATTAATAAAAACAGTGAAAGAAGGAAAGGGTATAGTTGGAAGTTGAAGATAAGATAAACTAAGACCTGATTGAGGGACGGCCATGTCGAGCTGGACTTTGGCTTGGATTTCACGGAGGGCCCCAGCTTCTTCTTCAAGCTCTTGTAGTCTCCTCTTCACTTCGTCCAAGCTCTATTTCATATTTCTTTTCTTTAGCATATAATATAATATTTAATAATAATAATACAGTGTAGTAGAGGGACAGTGTGACAGACCTGGGATTCGAGATCTGCGCCGTCGGATTGGTCATTGGGAATCTCGCCGTCATCGTAGGGCTGTTCTTGTTCTTGTTCTTGTTCTTCTTCTTCTTCGGCGCCGTACTCGTCGAGTTGTGGGTGCTCCATTACTTTCTCTCTCTAGGATTCTTTTGGGTGTTTTGTTGTTTTGAGTATGGTGTGTGTGTGTGGCGGGGGTAAGGGTTCGTCACTCGTGGGTTTTAAAAGGTGCTGCTGATAAGTGATGATTAGTGGCTAGTGCGATGTTTTTACTACAGTATCTATCTATGTATGGAAGGCTGCAAGGGTAGGTAGGTAGGTTTAGTCATCAATTTAAGCCCAACCAAGCCAAGGATGGCAATGAGAATTGATTTTTTTTATTCTTTTTTTGTTTGTTCAATGAGAAATGAGTTTTCCATCTTTTATTATGTTTTAATTTGTTTTAAAAAGATAAGAATTGCATTTAAATAACGAAATTAAGAGAGAAATTGCTTATTTTTCTGTGTGTGTTGGGTTAGAAATTATGACAAGGTACTCATGAAGAAATATACACCAAACTATTGCATACAGTGTTAACGGTTAAGTATATGTGGCTAAGTAAGGGGTAGACAAAATTGTAAGAGATAAGCAATCTTGCAAAATAGGGAAAGAAATGGATTGGAGAACGCTCCCTAAACCTCTCAACCCAACAACTTCATGTTAAAAACATTAAATTCTTTTCCCCAAAAAATATTATGTTTTATTGCGGTAGTATTAAGTAAAACGCAACCTATTTTGAAATTATTATTTCCACTTCTCTTGACATATTTGTCATTGAAACCAAGCCAGGCAAGTTATATCGGGGTGGAAGAGTGCAGGGGCCGCACCGCATTAGATCTAGTGAGCTCACCAGGATGAGAGTATGAGACCTGTCGCATCACACTATCTAATTAAGATCGAATGACAAGCCAAAAAAGTATTGTACCTCTTCGTCCAGATTTATTCCGCTACTCCTTTTTCGAATGCCCTTATTTAGTTTTCCACTTTATAAATTAGGAAATGAGATTCCTTTCTATTCATATTCCGCTCTTTAAGTTTCTAATTATATCACTTGTACTGAAATAAACGGATGAACCAATTAGGGAATAGATTAGTTGGGTATTTTCATTAATTACTATATCTTATAGATATTTTATAAAGTAAACAACGAAAATGCGAGAGTATGTTTTTGTCTATTTTATATATTTTAAGTAACCAATAATCAATTCGACTCTAGAAGCCAAACAAGACAATAAAACCAAACATTAGATATAACACTAAGGACTTGCCTGCATTGTAATAGGGGTGTAATCGTTACCCCTTATTCATTATGGCATTGCAGGTAATAGGGCCGTAATCATTGTCCCCTTATTCATTATGGCCTTGTGTAAGAGTTTGGAATGTGAGTAATGTTTTAGAGCCTAAATCATATAGGCCAAACAGTAGACCAGTAGTAATAGTTCAAGTCTTAAATCCCACCTAAAAAAAATAGGCTCGTCATTCTCTCTCCTCTCATTTTCATCCGCTGCCATCTTCCTCCACTTTTGCACCCACTACAACTCCCATTCACAAGTAACTTTCTCTCTCAACCCTTTCATCTTATTTATTGATCTCTTGATCCAAACTCTTGAAAATAAATTCCCCTTAATTATTGCTACCTAATTCATTACTCCCAAAATCATTGAGCTGGAAGCCTGCAATCATTCCTATGTTAATGACTAAAGCTCAATCTAGGCGTGGCCTAAAACACAGAAACTTATGTGGAATGAATTCTTGTATGATTTTGGTTTACAAATGACTACCAGATATGAATGGTTCACCAACAGAGATTATATCTTTTTGACTAATCAAAATTTTCTGCTTTAGGTAATTATGAACTATAGAAAAATGGTTATGAAAACCTTCCAATACTTCTTATTTTTGGTGAAGTTGTACATTGGAAGCCAATACTTCAATGCAACAATTTGTCAATCTCGGAAACAACCTTCCTGTTTTCTTAAACAGGGCTATGGTTACGTACATCCTGACCTCGAGTACCCCCATTGAATGGGGATTTACACTCGATTGTTGTTGGTGTTGTTGATTAATCAAAAAAATTCCCAAGCTTGTTGTAGATTATATATGGATTTCATGTACTTAATTTTTTAAAATATACATTTTTATATATTGAACAAAGAAGTAGTGTTAATTGTAATTATGAATATCTCTTCCATCAAAAAAAAAAGAAAAAGCATGGATATCTCAAAAAAAAAAGATATATAACAAGCTTCTAGCACTAATCTAATCCAGCAAGTCTTTTGTACACGAGTGTACTCATATATTGAGGTGAGTTTATAACTAGATATAAAGGAACTCATTAATGACATGAAAAATATGACTAGTGATATTTGTTGAAATAATTTACAAAAACCACCCGCAATATATTTTGCAAAAACCACCCGCAATATATTGGGTGTACCGAAGCATTTTAGAATCTAATCTCACCCACTTACACAAATATCATCGCCATCATCATTTCATCACCATCTTACAATATTGTTAGCAAAAAAAAAAAACCATAAAAAAAAAAACCACGACACATGCGTTGTTTGTTTGTTTTAATCCCCGTAGCTTAATAGCTCACACCGTTACAAGCCGTGAAAGAGCCGCAAAAACTTCCACTTACCAACAAAACCACATCACATCACATCAAAAACAAATCCCAATACACATAAATCCCAAATCCCATCTCATCCCATCAAAAACTTCCTCTTTGCCGTTCCCCAATAAAAAAAATCCCACCAATGCCCCCATCACCCTCCCTCTCCCCAACGTCAGAGACACGTCTACGGGAAGCAGAGGAGAGGCTAAAGGAGGCAATAGAGGAACTCCAAAGGCGACAACAACTACAACAAACCGCGCGTGGTGGTGGTGGTGGTTACTATCATTGCCCACCCTGTGACCACCCAGGTGACTCGTGTGTTGCAAACGCTGTTGGTAATCTTTGCCAGACTTTTCTTTTGTCGTATGGTGTTCGTGTTGGTATTGGGATTCTCCTTCGCGCTTTTAAGCTCGCTCGCCGTCACTCTTACTCTTCCCTCCTCGATCTCAAGGTGAGTACCCTTTTCCACCCCCTTATTTTATTATTAGTTTATTAATGTTTCTTTCCCTCTGTTCGGAATTAATTGTCCACTATGACTTCTGGGGTCCAATAATTAAAAATCTGAATTATATAAATTGCGTATAGTATTGTAACTCACCCTGTTTTTATAAAGTTGACCAAAATTATGAAGGAGGACAATTAAGGCCGTGTTTTTTTTTTATCAATCCGCTATTTGTTAATTTTGTCCTTTTTTTTTCCTCTCACATCAATCTGCTAACTGCTATCTAGTTGTACCTGCTAATTATCTAAACAGGACCTAGGACCTAAATCCGGATAGAGGGAGTACCCATTCGGAATTAGTTGTCCACTTGTTTAGTAAGAAGTATACTAGTATGTGGACAACTAATTTTGAATTGAGAAATTAAGGCCCTGTTCGGGATCATTGTGAGTTTTCAGTTTTTGATTTGCAAATGTTTTCAACTTGAAAGTTATTTTTGAAATTAAAACATTTAGCTTGACACATCGCTTTATGACTAATGTATGAAAACCACTATTTTTGTGGAAACTTCAAAGTGATCCCAAACAACGCCTTCATAGAACTAATGTAGAATGTGTTTCAATGCCAAATTGCCAATAGCTTTATCTACGAGCCTATAGGAGATTTATCACTTTTACCAAAGAAGTAGGGCTAGCTTAACACGTAAGGGCCATGCAAAATTGCTAGTCTAGAGAAATATTCATAGTGAATTTAGCACACTAGCTAGAGCATGCATTCGATTTCTTGTGTTGTAGAACATAGTAATTGCCCATATAAGGTAATTAGGTAAGGCAGATTGCTGTGCATCGCATTTGGGGTTAACAAATAGTCTTAACTACAAGATTAGACTTTTCCGAAACATACTATTTCAAAGCTTCTGAGTGTGTTCATAAGAGTTTAATTAATAAACTTATCAGATAGTGGCATGTTTGGTGTACATTCAATCAAACTCCGGTGATATCTAGGTGTTGGGTTTTAGACAAGGATGTTTTAGGTTTTACAATGGAGTGAAGGGTTTATTAAGGTGTATGGGTTGTTGGTGCTACTTATCTTTTGTCACTCGAGCATGAGTCTTATGTGGGCTGTTAGATCTTTCCCAGCTGACATTGCCGGACGCTCATGGGGAACTAATGCTTATTACTAATTTGCTCATGATGTATCAAGCCATGTACCTAATACCTACCCTTTAACCTACTGTGATTCCCTTAAACTGGTCCCCGCACGATATGTTTTCTTACTCAGTGTGCCCGAAGAGCTCACTCTTACCAAAAGGGATCCCAATTTCATGGTGGTCGACTTGTGCCTTCAATAGTTGCTTGGTGTCAGTTCTCTACTCAACACTTGGCCCAATAGAAACCATGAGTAGGTAGCTGAGTTTGTAAAACCTTTGAGATCTATCCAGAGGTTTGAAGTTCGAGTCTCTTCAAGGCCACGGGAGGTTTTTGTGGTCATTAACATTACGGTCCAACACCCATGTTATCTAAAACAAAAAAGTTGGCCCACTACAGGATCCCATTTGTTCTGAGTTCTATCCCCCAATCTGAGGCATCTTGGCCATATGTTTACATTCAACCAATTTAAGTTCAAAATCGTTACCTTGAGGCTTCACCTTATGTTTTACTACCCCATTCTGGAAGCAGTTCCATCTTTTTGTTATGGCTCTGTGCTTTCAGCAGAACTTGGCTAAAATACTATCCTAGAATTCAGCGAAGCTTGCGCTTGATTCAGAGTTTACCCTTGGATAAATTGCGTATACTTAAATAAAAGCTAAATGGTAAAAATACTTTGGTATGTGAAATAAAGTGAAGCAAACAAAAAAAGAGGGGAAACACCCCACATTGAGTTCTGAAGTTTTGACTTCTGAACTAGAGAGCTTATTTTCAATTGATAAATCTTCATCGAACACAATTTTAAGAGATTGGCTCCGCGATATGCTGCCAACACCCTAATCCCTGATGCTGGATGATCATACTGTTTCTTTTTTTCTTTTTTTTTTAGATAACTTGGGTATCTAGGCTTTGCCTAACTAATCCCATGGGCCCTGAAGTTAACGACCGGTAAAACCTTCAGTGGCCCTGAGGGGACTCGAACTTGGGACCTCTGGATGAATGATTAATTGCTTCTATGGCAATCTGTTTGCTTTAACTTGATCTCAATCAGATACTTCCTTTTCCAGCAACTTGTCTCAGAGAAGGATTTGATAGTGAGAGAGGAAGCGTGTCGTGTTGGTTTGCTTTTTGGCGGATTTACTGGGTCCTATCATGCCTTGAGATGTATATTGAGGAAGTTGAGGAGAAAGGAGACTCCTTTTAATGCGTAAGTTTGCTAAGCAGAATATATTGTGTGAAGTTTAGCACTCATCATCCATTAATCTTGGCTAGTTGTTTAGAAATGAGCAGTTGAGTCCATGTTATATTAGACAGTATGATGTCTATTTCATATTGATAACTTTGTTAAAGGTGATGATGGAGCAGAATCTTAGCAGGCTCTGTTGCAGGCTTGTCAATCTTGGCATTGGATGATCCCAATCGAAGGCGAACTCTTGCTTTGTATCTTTTGGCTAGACTCGCTCAGGTTTGTTACTTTTTTTGTTACTTTTTCTTATCATTTTTTCATGCTCAACGGTAGTTTGAATTTACCATATCATCAACTGTTCTTTTTTGTCTTTTGTTAGTCTGCTTACAATTCCGCTAAATCCAAGAACAAATTTCATCTATGGGGAAGTCATTGGAGGCATGGGGACTCTTTACTATTTACTCTGTCCTGTGCTCAGGTATATAACTCTTGGGGCTTTTGGCTCCTCATTTATTTTTTCAAATTTCTAGCTGATTGCTGCAAAGTATCCCAACCTGTTTTAACTTGAATAAACTTATCTGTATTCTCTTTTTTGTTCGAGGAGCATCGCTCCATTTTTCAGTTAAATTTAAGAGTTTTCAGCTCACTTTAGAAGTTCCTTCAAAAAGTTTTATTACTAGAAATTAGTTTAGTTCAGCTCAACAGTTGTTTGTTCAGTAAAGAACGCAGCCTTATTTTTTGGTGTTGTGACATGTATTTTCTATCTGAGATCTTTCTCCTGTTTTGGCTGTAGGTTTTCTTTATATATTTATATGCCTATGGTAAAGGTTACAAGTCTGTACTTTTCTCAGGTCATGTATGCATTCATAATGCGTCCCAACAGCTTGCCAAAATCTTATCAAGAGTTTATTCAGAAGACAGGACCAGTGGCTGGACCTGTATACAAAGCTGTAAGAGATTGCTGTAGAGGTAGCCCAGTGGATGTTGCGTCATTATCTGCATACTTGTCGAGTAAAGGAGTTCAAGATTCAGTGTGTTTGGAGGAGTTCCCTTCCATAATTCCGTGTTCCGTTATTCATCCTAATTCCCAGTCATGCCTAGCTCACAACGTCAACGCCGCATCTGCTACCTTCAGGAAAACTTTCCCTCTTTACTTCTCATTGACTTTTGTACCTTTCGTGGTACTGCATTTACAGAAGGTACATTATAATGGTTTCTTGGTTGGAAAACATTCTTGCGAGTCTGTAGACAATGGTTTGCTCATATTGATGCATACATGTTGGATGGGCCATGCCAAAATTTGTTGAGGGCTATACTTTCTTACTGCAGATACTGGGTGTTATCACTATTTATATGCCGTAAATTATTCTGAGCTTTTATAAGTAGCAACGTAGCATGTTCTTATTAAAAAAGTTACTCACAGATGGAAAGATGGTAGATTTTTCCTGTGTGTTACCGCTCTGATGGATATGGAAGGATGGTGATTTTACCTCTTTGTGACCTATGTGAATATGTGATGCATTTGAGTATCTGAGCCTCCTTGAGATTAGCATCATTTACTCAATGTCCTTGTGCTAATGGCATGGACGGTTGACAGACATGATTTCGACATCTTAGTTCCCTTGGAATTCTTGTTAATAATAAGCTTTTATGCCTTTCTCTGAATCGTTGTCTTACTTCCTTCTTTTTGGCCTGCAGTTCATGGATATGCCAGCTCGAACTTGTTGGCAAGCTCTCAAAGGTGCTGTCCGCTCAACTTCTTTCCTGTCAGCATTTGTCGGGATCTTTCAGGTAGCGATTTCATTGAAATTTCTGAAAATGCTTACTTTATTCAGTTGTTGCTTGAGAATGACTTTCCTGTGGTGTTGCAGGGTGTCATTTGTTTGCACAGAAAAGTGGCGTCAAAAGACCACAAACTTGTATATTGGTTTTCAGGTGGACTTGCTGCCCTTTCTGTGCTTTTAGAAAAGAAAAGTAGGCGGAGTGAACTGGCTTTATATGTCCTTCCGCGTGCTGGAGATTCTTTATGGTATATATTAGTGAACCGTCGCTTCCTTCCGGTCATTAAAAATGCTGAGGTAGTCTCGAAATTTGATCATGTCCTTCTTGATCCTTTTTTCCTTTTCCTTGTACATGCAAGTTGTAGCTTGTCTTATTCGGCTAGATTTGTTCGATAATGTTAAGGAAATGAAAGGGGCTTTGGTAGACTGCCCACTTTTTGCAATCTTATTTGAATCGGTAGCTGTCATAAAGCATCTCTTAAAGTATGAAAGTATGTTTGCATCCTGAAATGGTTACTGACGTATAAAATAACGAGAATAAAGGTTAAATGGAGCCCCAGTCGCACACCCAAAAAGAAAATGAAAAAAATTAACATATCCAATTGAATTTTACTGTGGAGAAGTCTGTGAAGTGCTAGACTTAATGACAGAGATTTCTTTTTGTTTGTTCAGGTGGCTTTATTTTGTGCGTGCATGGGTGGTATCATGTATTATTTAGAGCACGAGCCAGACACCATGGCTCCGTTTTTGAGAGGCCTGATTCGTCGCTTTCTTGCCAGCCGGATTAGTAACCCTAGCAGCACCTTGCCTAGTCATAACGCTTCATATGCATACTTACCGACTATGGATTCGATTGAAAGCCCAAGAATACATGGGAATGAAGAAGCTGCAGAGACACCTTCTCAGAAGTACAATCTTGAATCTATTCCTGGGCTCTGACATATTTCATTTATTACAGTTGACGATCGACTGATTCTCGAAACAAAATTTTCTAGTGATCTGAGCTGCAGTACTCTATTCGGAGACTTCTGGTCTTCTGATTGGTGACCCTCTATAATTCTTTTAGAAATACACACCATTTGTTTCACGAGGCTAACTGCAACGTCTGCAAGATGTAGTTACTTTTGGCCCTAAAAAAACTGAACTTATTTGCTGGGAAAAGTGATACGGTAGGCTCCTAGTGAGTCAGGAAATTCTTTGTTTGAACTTTCGGACATTTGCATCATGCTGCCATACTGGCTGAGTATATTACTACAACCTAGTATCTGAAATATTGTCTGTGAGACTGTATTCGATGTATAACTACGACTTGGTCTGCTTTGATCGGGGTATCGGATAGCAGGTAGACACCAGTTTGACTCCAATGATATTTTCAGGAGGTGATCGTTTAATTTGCTGTTAAAATCTGTCTTGGTGTTGTGCACACTACCCCTCCCCTTTCTTTTCTTTATAACTTGTATTGTGTTGACGGACTTTCTTAATGAGAAATTGAGAATTGCAACATGATAGTCTTTCACTATGATCACGATCATTCAGGCTGCAACCGAGAGTGTGACATAGAAGCTGACATCAATAATGACGATCTCGACAGAAAGGCGAAACAAGTTTTCAAGCTATGCTGATAGGAGTGATAGCTATGATGTGTCTATTCAATTCGGTATTCAACAGACTCTTAACAGTATGGCTGAACTTCATAATCCACCGTAAATCCGGTTCTGAGGAAGCGATCACGCCCGAAGGAGCAAGGACCGTCTGTTGTGCATGTTCGTGCAAAGATATTCAAGCTCATTTTCCAATGTGAACGCCGCTGAGGTGCTGATCACACAAAACTTTAACGAGGTACTGTGCGGTATATAAATTGAGGTCTTATAAGTTATAATTAAAGAATTGTTTATAAGCAATTGACTTATTTGACACATAATTGAACAAGCAAAAAAGTTTTAATTAAAAAGTCACTAGAGTAGAAAAGATTTACTAACAATTAAAAAAAATCTGCTCGCACCGGCCTAAGCCTCCTCTGGCTGTCCTATACTTGGAACACAAATTACAGACGTTTTATGGGGAAAGCATGAATCGGTTTAGCCTTCCTTAAGATTACTCCATATATGCCATCCATGTTAAAATCCTCTTCTGACTGGCTTTGGAGCTTCCAGTCATATGAACCTGTGAGTGAAGCCAAAATCACGGGAATAAGCCCTAGCGCTAAGGGAAATCCTACGCATGTCCTCATCCCAGCACCAAATGGAATTAGATCAAAGTGTTGTCCCTTCACATCCAATTCCGAGTTCAAAAATCGCTCAGGTGAAAACACACTCGAGTTTGCCCATGCTTCTGAGTCTCGTCCAATAGCCCATGCATTGACCATGATTAGTGCACCCTTACGGACTGTAAAACCACCAACTTCCACATCTTTCACTGCAGTGCGAGGAAACAGTGGAACGGCTGGGTGAAGCCTTAAGGTTTCTTTAACAATCGCTTGCATGTAAGGAAGTTTAGAGATATCCGAGTATTGTACTAATTTGCATCTCCCTACGATAGTGTCGATTTCTTCTTGGCACTTGGATAAGACCATTGGGTTTCGGAGTAGTTCCGCCATTGCCCACTCTGTTGTTCTTGAAATTGCATCCATTGGAGTGCTAATAATATCCTGTCATTGAGAAACAAGTGTGAGACATTGTGACCTATGATAAATGCTATATATAATGTTTTTCATTTTTTCGATCTTAAGCCTTAATCTGTTTCAACACTTTTGGCCGAAGTCGTGAATCATAAATTGTACAAATCGTGAAGAGAATGTTTGTTGTTTTATACTTACGAATATCAAATGCAGCATTTCCTCTCGATTGAAGCCATCCTGCCCATCCATGATATTTAAAATTACATCTAATAAATCTCTAGGCAAGGCACCTGATGATGAAGAGTCAGCTATTTTCGTCCTTAGCTTCAACCTCTCTTCTATGATATCATCAAACAGCTTAAATAACCTCGCACAGGAAGTTGTAGTTCGATGGAATGCACGTTGTGGATCGAGTTTTGCTAGGAAAGGGTAAGCATCCACTACATTAGGTGTCCCAAGTTCTTTTAAGTAACAGCGCAACAAGTCTAGCATTTCTGGTACCCTCTCATCATCAGCAATACCAATTGAGAAAATGCTATTTGACATGATGTTAAAGATTGCAATGTATACAATGTTCCCAACGTCAATAGCAGTCCCTTGTTCCGAAAATTTTCCTATCTCACTTAATAACTCCCCCACCTTTTGGCTCCATAGGTTTTGGATTAGTTCTAGCATCTTGTCAGTGAAGAGCTGGTTGCGGTATATGTTTCTGAGGATTTGGCGTTTTGAGGAAGAGGAGGGTAATAAGAGCGCAGATAGATGGTTGTGCTCGAGAAATTGCATGACATTAGGTCCAAACCGGTTGGAGAAAGCGGAGTTATGTTTCAGAAGAACTTCTTTGGCTATAGTGGAAGATGATACCACAATGGTGGTGTTCATGCCAATTTTGAAGGACATGAAGGAGCCATGAGTTCTAGTAAGGTCGGCCAAATACTTGTGGAGGTTTGTAAAGTTGATGTAGGCTTGCACTGTGTTCCCAATTATAGGCAAACCAATAGGGCCTGGGGGTAAGGTTTTTGTGGTACTCACTTTTGCTCTTGTGAATAGGAATATGAAAGACAATGCAGTAAGTAAGGGCAATAATAAGACAAAAAGCTCCATTTTCGTCTCTGAGCTATAACTATCTCTTAAATTTCTCGGCTTATATGAAGTTCTGGGATTTATTTCTTGGTCCAACAATAATAGGTACATATAATCAAGATCGTTGCCTAAAAAAGAAAACGAAAATGATTTCGCTTAATTGGCAAATTAGCCCTGAAGATATGGAGGATAACAGCCAGCAAGCAAGCACATTGTGATGCCTAGCTTGTTTCTTCTGCAATGACATTATTGCGAAAAGGGAGAACAAACCGTGCTTGTTACTGTACCTACTGACCAGAAAGTCAGAAACTTCATCAAACATGCATACGCAAGCTTGTGCCAGTGAGGCAGTGAGACCGCTCTTCACATGTGACCTTAACATGGAAACAAATACAGTAACAAATATTGATCGACGACGGTCGAAGTTTACTTCACCTAGCTGCTCATAGATATGGATTAAGATTAGTATAGTTACTGGTGTACTGGACAGAAGTATCTTGGAGATCGATAACACCCTGTAAACTTGCATTCGTTGACTTGTTTCAATGCCCGTTATGACGATATATCAATAATTGTTGATTGCTACTGAATCCAACTATCCAAGTGAGCAGCAGGAAATCTGGAGACTTCAATTCGTTTGAACTAAGAAAAAGAAACCATTACTAGGCCAAGCACCTAAGCATAAGTTTGTAAATGGGTAAATATAAATCGAATATATCTCGAGGACGGATAAGTAGAATTTACGCTCTTTATATGTTGGCATAGTCGCATGGGCAGGTAACTTGATAATGGTGTTTAGTGGGTCTTTTGCCAATTTAACAAGTTTAGCTAATCTATTTCCCAAACTAACAATATCACAATTCTATTCACCAAATTGACAAAATGGATTAAACCAGTATATCATAACTAAATTGAACCAGTCTAATGATATTAAAATGGAGAAATAAAAAGAGGAAACTTTTCGCCTGTTGTGTCTTTCATATACGAAGTATAGTTTTCATACCCTCCTTCGTCCTTGGCAAGTTGGATTAACAATTGGTCACCATGATTGGTGGAGAATGGTGGTTTCATGGGTTCTGTAAAAGAGATGGAGATGATTGCATAAGAGAAGGTGACTAAAAAATTGTTGGAGAATGATGCTGTTGCAGAGTGGCGATGATGGCATGGCAATGTCAAAAGGCAGCCTACTATTTCAAATCACAATCATTCTTCAGTGTAAACGAACCATTCTCAGTTTCTCACTATCCCCATACCAACACCAATAGTGATATTGGCAATGATTTTAAAGTTTCACAATACTTGTTTTCTAATTGGTATTGGTTATAGCATTAGGTTTGTTTCCTGCGATTATCAACACAGATTTCCGGGGAGCTGATAGGTGATGAGAATTGAGAAAGGCACGTGATAACTTAGAGCCCCAAAACAAACCAAACCAAACCAAAGCCGGTTAATGATCAGTTTTTTTATAGAATCGGTTTAGTGCATGAGATCATTTTATGGCCGGGTTTAACAAAAAAAATGTCATTTTAGTAAATACAATTATAAAGTTGCTACTTTGGGAATTAATTTTGTCAAACTTTATTTTTTATTATTTTACTATTTTCTTTGATGGAAGAAATCGATACTATTAGTAACATAGGTTGAAATTAATCAATTGGACTTGCCTAGCAAGGGACTACACATTAATCCATATCCCAATAATGCAAATTGTAATTGAGTGAAAGGTAATAACTAATACAGTATAACATAAACATCGATTACAGACGGTATACGGGGATAGCATGAAATGGTTTAGCCTTCCTTGCAAGATATCCAAATACATCATCCATATTCAGATCTTCTAAATCACATTCTCTCTGGAGCTTCCAATCGAAAGAGCCAACCAGTGAAGCCAGCATCATAGGAACCAGACGCAGGACCATGGGAAATCCCGCGCATGACCTTCTCCCTGCACCAAATGGGATTAGATCAAAGTGTTGCCCTTTCACATCTATCTCCAATCCCAAAAACCGCTCTGGCAAAAACAAATGCGCGTCAGGCCATGCCTTATAATCACGTCCAATAGCCCATACGTGGACGATGAGTAGTGCTCCCTTGGGGATAGTAAAGCCTCCAATTTCTACGTCTTCCTCTGCAACGAGATTAATAATGGGAATCGCCGGGTGAAGCCTGAGGGTTTCTTTGACTATTGCCTGCAAGTATGGAAGTTTGGAGATGTCTTCATCTCGGATTTCTTTGCCTCTCCCAACAACTGCGTCAATTTCTTCTTGGCACTTAGATAACACCTTTGGATTCCGAAGTAGCTCTGCCATTGCCCATTGTACTGTTACTGCAATTGCATCCATTGGAAGGCTAATGATATCCTGTGTTGTACATAAATCAGTTAAGCATTTTGAGTTTCATCCCTCCTCTACGTGCTAAGTATATTATATATGCTAGTCGATTTCCATTTTGCCCATATCATGATGACCAATAACTTTAGGAAACTTGCTTATTATGAAGGTTAGCAATTTAGCATGCACAAACATATATACATTTTCTATGGAAGAAATCATATACTACGTATAAAATTGAAGTGCAAAATCATGATGATAAGACAAAATTCAAACTTACGAATACGAAATATAGCATTTTTTCTCGATCCATGCAGTCATTTTGCGTTTCCATGATATTTATAAGCACGTCTAATAAATCCCTGGGTAAATTGCCAGAAGAACCCACTTGATCCATTAGCCTTCGCTTCAACCTTTCGTCAATAATCTCGTCAATCAACTTAAACAGCTTCAAAGCTGTAGATGTTCCTCGATGCCTTATGAGCTGAGGATCAAACCTTCTAAGGAAAGGGTAAACATCCACCGCGTTAGGCTTTCCAAGTAATGCAACGTAATAATGAACCAAATCTAGCATCTTTGCTATCCTCTCATCATCAGCCATACCAAGGGAAAAAACAGTGTTTGACATAATATCAAAGGTTGCATTGTAAATAGCTTCTCCCACATCAATGGCAATTCCTTCTTGCGCATATTTTAGAATGTGGCTAAGTGACTCATTCACCTTTTGGCGCCGTAGAATTTGTGTCACTTCTAGCATCTTATCACCGAAAAGCTGGTTACGGTATATTTTCTTAAAGACTTGCCACTTTGGTGAAGTACCATGCATCACAAGTGGCGCAATTTGGTCCTGTTTGAGAAATTGTACAATATCAGGGACAGTGCGGCTTGTGAGTTTGAGGTTGTTTTTTAGAAGGACTTCTTTGGCAAGAGTGGAAGAGGATACAACAATTGTGGTTATGCTGCCAATTTTAAGCGACATAAGGGAGCCATATGTCTTAGAAAGCTTGGCCAAGAACTTGTGAAGTGTTGTGAAATTCAGATAGAGTTGCAAGGTGTTGCCTAATACGGGCAAAGCTGTAGGGCCTGGCGGTAAAGTTTTTCTTGGGCGAGTTTTGGCGATCGTGAAAAAGAGTATACAAGTTATTGTAGTCACTGATGGCAATATGATCAATAGAAGATAGATCGAAAGATCCATCCTGTTTCGGGACAGCTGATTCTATTTGATTTTCGTATGTGTACTTTATCTTTCGGTAACTGATCGGCCTAAATATCTATACTACTACTTGTAAATGGGGTTTACTACTTGCGTTGTCAAAAAGAACCATAAAGGTTGCTTAAACCTTCAATACTAAGCCCTGAAGACATGGAGAGTAACAGCCTGGAAACTGAGTTGTGATGAAAAATAGAGAAATGGACGTGTCCATCAAAGGGAAATCAAATCAAATCAATCATTGAACCTTAGCTAGTTTAACCGGTGAGAATCGAGGCCCCAACCTCAATGGTTGAGGTGTACACTCTCTACCACTTGAGCAACTCTCTCTTTTCAACCTAATAATCTAGCTAGTTTAAGAGATACAAAACGTCATATTAAACCAATCACATCAATCTCTTATTGATCCGGCCTCTAAAAAAAATGTTCAATTCCCCTAAATTTTGGATTGTCGAACGCCCGAGCCTCTTTTTATTTTTAATTTGTTTGATATTTCCCAACTTAGTTAGGGATGAATCTACTCTAAAGAGTCTGATTTAGATCTATTACTAGATTTTACTAGTCAATCTACTTATATGAGTGTTTGGTATATAACATTTTCTTTAGTATATTGGTCCACAAATATAATACTGAGAAGAATATGCTATTCTGATTAGCATTTTCAATACTACTAATAGGTTGTGAAATTGACACATTTGTCTAAATATTTTGCAGATGTATATGATTTTTCATTTAATAGAATAGTTTATCATGCCCTTTTATATCGTTTTACACATAGTAAGTGAAACTGCTAATGTCAATTTTCTAATTAACCAAAAAAATTGTCTCATACAAATTTGCTAGTCAAATACGCTCACACAATCTTTTATCTGCTCCATCTATATGCTATCTACTTATACTATCTACTAAGTTCCCAAATTGAACCATAGTACCCGATCCATGGCATCATTTAATGGCATGGACTTTTTACGTTCTCACATGTCCGTCAGACCGTTATCATAGTTCTCTCTTCCTGGTTGTTGGCAAAACAGTAAAGGACTTTGGCTAACAGCTAAGTAGCTAACACCCTAAAGATACGGAAATAACAGCCTACGGGCTACGGCATATCCAAGGCATTTTACTTAGAAATACCGAAATCATATATAGCTTGTTCAATGTGATCTCATCACACATGCTTGTAGACTTGTGGTACACCAAGGAATACTGACTTATTTCTCAACAACAACTCACTCTAATCCCATCTCAAATGGGGTATTGAGGGAGTCTAATATAATGTACGCTGCCTTAGTAAGACTTATTTCTCAACCATTTGGCTTACTTGGCACCGACTCAAAATCGACAAGGATTAATAACATGATCGGGCCCGTATAATAATCCGAATTGTTAGACCTACTGTATAGCCAAATTCAACCAAAAAAAACTGATAATGTGTGGCTCATTAAGTCATAAATATCTCATAACAATTTGTATTTTTTTATCAATATGAGCCGGTGCCCTCAAAATATTCCAGAGCTGTTAAAAAAAAAGTACTCCAACGTACCAGCCCGTCTTCCGTGCACCGGGTGTATATATACACCCTGTGCCACGTCAGCGTCGGTTTCAAAAAAAAAAAAAGAAGCGAAATAAAGCTCACGCGCGAGCCTCTCTCTTTCAAATTTTCGTCATTCCTTCTCCCACACGAAAAAACGACTCTCCCTCTCTCTCTAAAAATTCTGCTGCGCCCCCTCTCTCTCTAAAATTCATCAAAACCATTAATCAAACCACGAAAACACACCACGAAATCACTAATCAACCACGAAAACAACCACGAAATCACTAATCAAAACCACGAAATCACTAAT
>ONZK01000489.1:0-15877 GCA_900322385.1 Pharnaceum exiguum
GGGGGGGGGGGGGGGGGATGGTTTTCTTTTCTTTTTTTGTTGTTACTTTTATTATTAATTGTACCACTTGTTTCATACGTTGGGCCTACACATTATGTTATTGAAAATGGAAAAAAAATTGACTTAGATTTGTCAGGTGACATCATGGGTGCATAGCATTGTGGCAACGTCTGCCATTTTTTTTTTTGTAACTGATGAATGAAAATTTTGCACTGGTTTTTAAAGGAGGAGTGCGCTGCCTTTCCATCATTAATATGGTATTTGCCATCATCTTTGGTGTACTAGCAATTGTTCTGGGTTCAAGTCTCCTCGCTTTGGGGAGCAGCTGCTCTGTGCCCTTGTTCTGGTGCTATGAAGTTATGTCATGGGGCCTGGTCATCTTATACGGGAGCACTTCCGTATCCCTTAGACAGAAAGCTGCTATAATTCTCGGTGAGGGTAATGGGAGAGACTTTGGTCTACAGATGTTGGAAGCTAATTCTTGGGATGTCACACCAGATGTGGAGAGGCGTGTTAATGAAGGGTTCAAGACTTGGATGGGCTCTTCCCTTCTATCATCTGATGAAGAGGATGAACCTGATGATTATCAAGAAGTGCCAGTAGTAGTACAAGCAGACTAGACTCTCAACATCATGAGCTATGACTGTGAATTTCTAGCTGCACATTTTGTGGACTTTGGCGATGTGATGAATGGGGAAAACTGAAGACATCTGTTGTGCAATCGCAGGTGTCACATATAGGGTTTGTTAACCTTTCTTAGATATGGCTTGCTCATACGTAGCCCGCTTTTTGGTAATATCTCTGAAAATTGAATCACTGCAGAGAAAGCTTGAAGAAGTCATACGTGGATGGGGATTGGATTTGCTTGTGCTCTGGTTAAATTGTAAATTCTGCACTGATGCTCGGTTGTGCTCGAGATAATTTTGCATCCGGTTAGGGACTGACAGTGAATTCTTTGATATTGGTCACGAAGAAGATCAACTTATGCATACCTGGTTGATGAATACGAGTCTGTAATGTAGTTTGGGTATGAAAATGTCAAATATGGAATTATTGCCGATGTGCTGTAAAGAAACTATTTTTCAAATCTGCAAACTAGCAACATGTAACAGTATGATAGAATATCTAATTTCACGAAGATGGTTTTGAATTTTGGAGAACTGTGTAGACTGTGTATGACGATGAAGAGATGAAAAGCCCTGAGGCAGCACAAAGGATTATAGTAACAATTATAATCCTTAACTTGCAAGTAGGGCACTATGGTTAAGTGACTAATCATCTAGTCGTGCCGAAAAAGTCACATGGTAGACCACAACAACCGTTGTCCCTTACATGAGGTAGGAATGTGCGCTCCAGAGACTCAATTTATTCATGTCCAAATCTTATCTCTAGTAGCAGTGCTGTGAGAGATTGACTGCTTGACAGGGAAAAAAAACTGAAGAAAAGATAAAACAGAAAAAAAAATGGATTAATTGGACCCTTGTTCCTAACCTTCACAGTTCTCACTGCCCAATATGCTCCAATTTGTGTGTATTTTTATCAAACTATAGCCGGGTATGTAAAATGCAGCAACTCTATGTGTCTAACAGCAGTTTAAAGATGACTAATAGACGTGCAAACTTACACCGAGTAAATTACCGAAGTGTGAAGCTCTATTTATTTAGACTTACTAGAGTATTTCGGGATTGGGGGGAGGGGAGAAAGTGAAATAATATTAAAAATTAGTGTGGGAACTCTAGATTACGGATATCAAACCTCATTGTATAATAAGCCGTGTGGTAACTTCAAAGAGAGCATTTTGGAGCGCACACCACAAAATATGGAAGCGATGCAGATAGGCCAGGAAAAAGATTTTCTTTCACGGAAAGAATGCTTTCATTCTCAGATTCTCACCCAAAAAAAAAAAAAACAGCATTTTTACTCCTTCCTTCGAATCAGAGAATACAGAACATCAAGTTTACATTTTAAAACAAAAACAAACAAAAATGAACCATCTGTGTAAGCGCTGCGAGTGCTTAAGATTATCGTCAAGGAGAAAGAGACATTAAATCCTAAACCTAAAAGCTCATCATCCCTCCACCTTTATCCTGTCCATATCAGCAATTATGCCCTCAAGCTGCACCAAGTACAACCATAGTTAAATCAATATATGCCCTCAAATTGCGAAGACATAGAAACCCTCTCCTGAAAAGGAATGAAATCTAAAGAAAGAAATATACCTTGATGATTTCACGCATGAACTGATCACCATATCGCTTAGATGGATTTATTTCAACACAATGAATCATGTCCTGCATTCATTAATAAGCATAATGAACAAACCACATATTTCTCACAATATCCATGACTCCAACAGAAACCTAAATTAATTGCCAGGCCAAGGCCATGTTCGGTGTCATATTTCATGCAGAGTTTTTGGTTTCCAAATTCAATTTTCAGAACAAAAAAATGTTTGGCTGCTGAAGAAGTTAATCAGGCTTTTGGTAAAACACGAGGATTTTCAAAACCACAAATAATCGTTTCCACGTTTTCATTGAAATAAATATCCAAGCCATCTCCTCTCCAGCAGTCGCACGCTGTCGGCCTCCCCTCCCCCTAACTTTCTCCGCCGAGTCCTACCTCCCTGTCATTACCTGTGTCCACCATCACCACAAATTCAAGAATGGACCGGGTCGGGTCAGAATACCATAACTGGAACGACAAGTTCATCTTCCGCGTCTCAAGCAAGTTCCTATCATGCGACACATCAGGCGTCACCGTCGACATCTTCTCAGTCAATGTTGTGAAGGATCACTTTCTTGGCTTGGTCAGGTTTTTGCCGAGTAATGTGCTTATGACGGAAAATTTCATGCTGCCTCAGTTCCCCACCACGCAGATTGGGCAATTGTAAGGGAGGTATCATGGGGTGTTACATATAGGTGCCATGGAGCTTAGGGAAGGGAATGGGGAGGTGAGTCTTTGCAGAGGGTGACAGGGGATAAGGTACAAGGACATGATAAGGGAGGAGAAGAATTAGGAAAGAGAGTGGACTCTGATGCTGAGATCTTGTTTGAGATGCTTACCACCATGGTGGCTGATGGTGTTTGGTGAAATGGGAGAAGCCCACAGGAGCAGCTGACAGTTACTATGTTGTTGAGTTGAGAGATATATGGAACTTTTTATTTACCTCAGATAATACTACACCAGATTCCAAAGTTGCACAATTGAAAACAAAAAACGGTTTTGGTTTTGGAAATTTTGGAAACTAGAAACGTTACCGAATGAGGCCAAAGTTATGCTTTCAAAGTAACATTACCAACGCTTCTGAAAATGTTGCATCTAAAGAGCAGAAGAGAAACAGATAACTAGAATAGAAACGATCAACTCACATCATCAATGTAAAAATCAGTATCAGCATTGTCGATAACGTTACGCTCAGCATCAACAGCATGTGTCTTGTGCTTGTACGTCATCAAAATTGTTCTACAAAGAAAGACATCAAGTAAGGTGCTAGCTACTAAATACATGCGTCACAAGTTAAAAGCATCAAAAGCCAATGACCCCAGAGATACCCCCTACCTCAGTGTAGCTTCATCCACTTCCATGTACGTAGCAAGTTTTCCCAAAGAGATGGTTGAGTACACCTTCAAAAAGGTACGAACACCAGCTAGTAATTGTTGTTGTTTCACTTCATAAAGGAACAGCTTCAACTGAAGTCTGTAAGCATCCTGTATCCAATTGTTTCGAATCAAGTTAGATAGACAAAGATAAATGCACATGTATATTGACGTTGAGTATAAATAAGGACCACCAGAACATAAGGTCCACACTGGACATAAACCCAACAACCAACAGATCCTGTAAAGAGTAAGCACATAGATGGAGAAGTACTAATATCAACAGCAAGCACAACATCAAGATATGACTTGTGCATGGTTATTTTTCTTTCTTGTGGTACTCTCGGTTCATTACTAGTACAAGGAGTTCACATATATTGTTTTTAAATGAGAACAGCTATGAAAGGATAAGAGAAGTGTCAAAAAAAAAAAAAAGACACCGGAGAACAGCACAAAATTCAAATTCATGCAGATAAATATAACATACATTCTCAAATATGTTAGGGCAAATAAGTTGTCACACTTCCACTAATTAATGGATCGTTGGGTTGAGAAAAGTTTGGGGTTGAGTTGGGTTGACACAACCCAAAGCCAAAAACTTATTTGATTGAGCAGTTGGGTTGGAATAAGTCAACCCATTGGATTTCACCACCCCATACATTGGGGGTTTCATCAAACCTGTCAACTTCCTTCCTAACACCTCTCTTCTCCTATCCTCCTTTAACCACCACCATATCACTACTTCCACCACAACCGAACAATAGCCTATGGGTTGATACAACCCAACCAAAATGTGTGGGTTTGGCCATATGTTACAATCATCTTATACTCAGTTCACTTTGATGAAACACATGATAAGTTTGGCAAGATGTTGAAAGATACCTGGTTGTAGTTAACAAGAGGCTCATCAAAGTTCGGAGCTGATGGAGTGATAAATTTAGGGCACGCGTATGAGAAAAGCTCATCATAACAAGAAAATGCCTCATCATCACACCTCTGCATCCTAATCATCTTCTCACCATATTTCTCCTTGAGCTGATGACTCACTGAATCCTCTACAAGTTTGGTCTGAGGGCAAAGAGAGAGGCAAATTGCCAACAAGGCATACATCTGCTCATTTTTCTTAAGTATTTGCTCATATTGCGGGGATTTTTGATGATATTGCTTTGTCTTTTGAATGTACAACAGAATTTTGTTAAATTCCCGGATTGCCACAACATACCTGCCAAAAGCAAGCAACAAAATTTATTAATAAGCTGTACAATCACAATAAAGAAGACTTCGCAGAAGCTGATAGAGCTCCATTAGATCTCCAAGAATCAGAAAACCTTCTTAACTATTTTTTTTCTCCAAATTACATCTGAACATACCTTCGTAACATGAGATTTGCAAATCCATGGTGATAAATAGTAGCGATGTGGCTCCCTATGACAGTGGTGTACACACCTTGCTGAGTAATGTCAATTGGAGCCAGACACTTCAATCCAGTATGGTAATCACCAAGCAGACAATGAACACGGAGCAATCCTACCATGCTGAAGTATCCTAACACTCTTAAAACATTACTTCCACCACTATAATCATATCCATCATTTGCAGTGAATTGTTCAAGCCCCTCCTTTTCCCTCTCCAAAATATCAATGATCATGGACTTGTCAACAAGTGCTTGCAAATAGTTGAGAACACCGTAAACACTCCATGCCTGGAATCCAGTGGAAAATTCTGGCAAAAGTTAAACATTGAACCCAATATGTGCAAATAGAGCAACCACCAAAAAAAACACAAAATATGACCAGAAATTGAGGTACATATACATATAACTGAAGCTGATCATCTGTTTTCCTAGGCATGGAGATATGATATTACAAGGGTAGAGAAAGAAGAAGATCAATTAATCCTCTTTACTTTCCTTAAAGGGTAGGGGGTGTTGGGCAGCGAAAAGAACAAATGATATTCATAATGACACAATTCAGTTATCTAGAAATAGTGGATTACGATTGATCCTTCCTTCTGAAGCACCTAAACTAAGGCTTCCTTCATTAGTACTCGAAAGAGAACGAAAACAGCAATCTATTCCACAGTCAACTTCTCCAGAGTCCAAGGGTCAAAATGTTGTCTGCCATAACGCAGACTTAAATAAACTAGATGTATCAGAGATCACCAAATTACAGAACCGAAAGCTTAATAACTCCACTGAAAACCCAAAAGCAAAGCAAAATGTGAGTGTGCATACAAATTTAGCCACAGCCACAGTAACTCCCTTCAACAAACAAAAAAAAGGTAACACAAACAACGTTGCTGTCCTGCAAGTTAGGTATGGAACATAATATTCCATGGCATGCCAAACACCTTAAATCAGAAGGGCACTAAAACAATTTTACATTTTCCTTGTGCAAGTCACTCCATATTATCTAAATGAAGTCTTTGAGTCCTCCATTCTATTTCTTGATGTCAACATCTAGATCATTCCTTAACCAAAATTCCACCAACACAAACCTATTAACTTAAGTGAGTACAATGATATTCTACGGCGTGGCAAACACCGATTTTGTACAAGATACCAAGATTTTGATCATTCCTTCCACAAAAACTTCACCTAGACCAAGCTGACGCATACCAAAGTATTAGATGTCTAAGGCTGAAAAAAACAACTTCGCAGCATCATGATAGAGAGGAAAAAATCAATTAAGAACCCATACTAGTTCTACGTGCCTCTTGATACCTCTCCACATTAACAGAGAGGGGGAGTGAAGGTACCTAAGTGCCACAACTAATCATCAAATCCCAACGACCTGACTTTTTTCAGGAAGGCCACACTCCTAAAGCCTCAAAATCATCAAAGAAACTAAATACATAATAACTAGTAACAGAGACTCCATGAAATAAGATATACTATAGAAGAACTAAAAAAACTTAAAGTAGCAGAATGGTCATTGGATCAAAATACCATTATGAACTTAGCAATATTGCCATTTATCCTCTTAACGAAACGGATATAGCTATATATTTTCAGAAAACGCAACAATAAACTGTAACTGAAACATCTGACTAAAATCTAATGTCATCCTAGTAAGACCTTGTAAGCAAAAAAACAAGGACAGCGAAAGTTTAACCTGATCATTCTGGCGGAGCAAGCTGATCTCCTGCTCTGTCTTGTTCTTCATTTTAGCACGATATTGGCAGAAACTCTGAAACTGGTACACAAACTCATCTACCATATCCCACAGCCACTGGTTTGGCAACTGCATATTCACAGTTCCGAGTAGCACCTATATAATCACAACCATAAGTAACCCAATGTCAATAAAAACTGCTTCGGAAACATCAAGCAGCAGCATTTAAGTATTTAACCACGACAACCTCTGAGCAGGACAAGGAGAGTTCAATAGGAAAATGCAAAAAAAAAAGCGCGAAGAAAGAAAACCTTTCCCAACCCAACAATTCGATTCAACGCATTCTTTTCAAACAAAACAACATTATCCATGATGCTAACTTGCTAAGCCAATGATTTTCTCAGAGCTTCAATTTTGTTGTACTTACGACACAATCGAAAGAAAAAAGAACAAGCGACAAAGAGAACAACCAAGCAAAATTGTAGCTTTTAATGACCACGGAAAATAATGACTAAAATCATTCCAAAGATTAGGTCTTTTCAATACAATTACAATGAATATGATAAGACTAAAGCTGTGTTTAAAGTTTTACTTTATTTTCAGTTATTCCACCACCACTTCTAAACTAAATAATTATTTTCTCGAGCTCAATATGTAATAATATTATCAAAAAAAAGTGTATGAACCTTGTTTGATACATGACCCAACGGGGTCATTAGTGACCAACGGAGGGTCATTAATCAACCGTTTCTATCATTAAAGACCCAATCTCTTATATGAAAGAGGTTCACATAATTCTTTTGTAAGCATTATTAATCCAAAACAATGTATCACATCTTGCCCCAAGTAATCTCCCAATTATACCCTTTGTTAAATTAACCTACATTCTCCTTCCAATAACCATTGCCTTTCGCTTCAAAAATCTCCTTATTCACAATTCACACTATTGCAACTAAGAAGCCCATCTTTAGTGTTACAATTCAATATTTATCTTTTTCTTTCAGTTAAAATTAACTACATTCAGTTTTACCTGGGATATATAAGTCCTAACAAAACCAAGCCAAAACAATATTGTAATATATAATAAACACAAATACGCCAGGTCACTATTAAAACAATAAAATAACCCGGGACAAACAAGTGGACAATTAATTCTGGACGACGGGAAGAATAATATTATTTCTCACCCCAAAGAGGCTGCAGTAATTCTCCCAGCTATCAACCCTCTGCTGAAGAGAAGGCTGAAGACGGGCAAACAGATGACGAAACCACATCTCACGATAAAGCAGGCAAAACACGTGGTCATTATCAACGTAGGGTGCCACAGCGTCAACGGAAGGCCAAGGAGTGTCCTTGAACAAACGGTCAGACAACGAGGTAAAAGAGGTCTCGTACATCTGGTGGATCTCGTAGACGTTCTTGTCACGGATGTGACGGTAGAGGTGTGACACGAAGGACTTGACCGCGTCTGGGACGAAGGTTGGGTCGTAGTTTGATAATGGGTCTGTTTGGGTTGGGCCGCCCGAGGACGGTGGGCGCGGGGCTGATGAGGAGAAGTCATGGGTTGGGGTTGCCATTGTGGAGGGAGAGAAGAGAAGAGAAGAGAGTGGAGTGAGGGAGGGGGCGGAGTGGGAGACTAGGGTTTATATGGGGATATATGAGACTGTTTGGTAATGGTAATTTTGGTTGTGTATACTGTCGAAAAGGAAAAAAAGAATATAAATAAATAAATAAAAATAATAATAGAAAAATTATGGTGCAATGGGGTGGCCATTTGGGCAACGTTATTATTAGGGATATGAAAAAAAAACATTTAAAGTTAGTTAATTTTTTTTTTTTTTTGAGGTGTAAAGTTAGTTAATTAATATAAGTATTCCATATATACTCCTTTTGTCCCAAAAAGATTTTCACGGTAACTATTTGTACAAGTTTTGTGTGGTTGAGATTTCTATTTTAAAAAATGAGAATAAATAGTAGCGACACAAAATACTTCTAAAAAGGTAGTGGAAAGAATTTTAAGGGACGCTCAATTTAAGTGTAAAGAATTTTATCGAATACGATACTATATTACTATATATCAAAAGAGAATGAGAAGTTTCATTTATCAAGCTTTATCTAGTCTAGTGGTGCAAGAACAACCTTGCATATATACAAGTTGTAGGGACTCAAATCTCGATAGGATCGGAAAATTTAGGAGGAGGATAATTCGTCCCATTAACTTATAGGTGAATCTCGAGATGAGATGCTTGTACAGGTAGGCATCTTACTGTCTTTAGAAAAGAAATACATAGAAAAAGCCTCCATCTCTTAATCATATTTTTTTATTCTTTAAAAAGAAAATACCCTTTAGAGAAAGAGCTTTGTATGATGCGTTTAATTGAAAAAAAAGTAATTTAAAACCAAATAGGAAACATTCAATAGTCAATTAAAAACATCAAACAAAAATGAAAACCAAATCAAAAGAAATATCATTCTTTTCAAGGAGAAGAAATCGAAACTAATTACAGAGTGATTTGAATAAGTGTCAGGTCATTAGTGTAAATATTGATAACAAAGATTTAATTGAGATACTGTTGTTTCTGCTATTTGATCTGGTCTCCATTAGTTTTCCTACACTGTGAGCAAAGCTAAACTCAATGGACATTTACAAAACACATGCTTCAACATTTCCCGCTATACCTCACACATGGGACATATTACATCCGAGCAGTCGAGCAGATATTATGCAGCATTGCTGAATAAACCCGTGTTTGTAGCCTTTGGAGCATAAATAGCCAATTAATGAACTGATGCTAGCAAAATTGTTTCAGATCAATTTGCACATCTGACAAGAGGATAGTCATTTTGGAGCCATTGATATGCATTGTTTATAGAATATCTCCCATTAGGCGCATGTTTTCCATTTGAACTCCAGTGAATCCATTCTTCATTTAATATTAATCCTTAACTTTGCACAATTTCCTCCAAAACCGGCTTGCAGTAGATTTAGGGACATACTACATCTATTTTCAATGTGGTTGCTTTGCAGTAAATATATCCACTATTTTTTTTTATCTATTTATTAGTTTATTCATATTTTTAATAATGAACCCTTGATTGACCGGAATATAAACTAAACTAAAATCATCCATTACCAAACTTTTAAATGCTTATATATAGATAAATCTATGAGATGGCTCATTTTGACACCTAGACACTTGAAATTCTTTATACTTAATCCAAATATAACCCATATAAATTACACTCAATTTGGCGTACTAGGAAAAAAATTATACTCAATTCGAGAAAAAGTTGAGTTCTCCAATGATATTATATTAAATTATTAATCTCTGATGCCGGTGTGTATTGTTTAATTAATAAGACGGTTATAAACAAAAGCAAACACGAGTGATGCCCTTTAAATATGTAAGTGCGGTTCAAATAAGCATACATTCACATTAGTAGACCATATAGCTAAATTAATGTATACGGAAAAAAATTCGTTTTTCAATTGCTTATGAAGTTATCAGGTCTATTACTATGGTTGATGCAATCTATTCCAAGGGGTCTCACTTCATCAATACAACTTGGTAATATATTATGTATTGCAATATGTATTATTATTATTATTATTTTTTGATGAACTAAATTATGAATATCCAATATTAAATCTCGATGTCAAATCAACTGCCTCCAAGAGCTCAATGTGTTTGTCTTCAGCCAGATTTCGGAGCAAATCCACATAGTTGTTGTCGGATTTGGCTTCTAACTACTCAACTTCTTAAAGTGTAAAACATGTTGGAAGACCATTGTCTTTCATATATCCTTACTTATATATTAAGAATGAGTATATATGTGAGGAGAATTTGTTGTGCAGCTTCTGTTTTGTAAGGCTTTGTTTTGCAGGGTTGGTCATTATACATACAATATACATACGCCTTACATTTGAAGTAGTACAACTTCCACAACTCACCTGTAGTCACCGTTTTCTAATGTGTAAACCGAATTTCCAGCTCCATCTCCCCCTTTCTACGCTCTTTCTATTCCCACATTTTCCCCGCTTTGTTCTCACCTCCTCCATCTGTGTGCCCTTTGTTTCAGTTCCCCTATTATAAATTTCCAATACAACACACCTTCTATCTAAATAGGCTACGGTATACTCTGTATCCATAATGTCTGCATCTAAAAAAAAAAACTTCACTGTTTTGCCATTGTAATATTTATAACTGCTATTTACCAAAAGGGAAGACGAACGTCTGGACTGATTTCTTGGTTTGACTGTATTAAAATTTATATTCTCTCTCATTCGTATGGTAATTTACAATTTCTCTTTTTGTTCCTATAAAATGACTTCAATTTGGGTCGGTGAGGTTCATGAGATGATTGTACTTTTCTGCTTCCTTGTTTGACTCCGGTCATTTTAAGTGCTAACTAATTTGCAAGGGAAGGATGATATATTGATATTAGTCAAGAATTCCCAGAGTACACAACTGACTTAAAAATTACACCAGTAGAGGTTACACAAACCAACATAAATACTTGCTCGGATGATTCTCCTATCTGGGACGAAGTTTGGGTCTGGGACGAAGATTGGGTCGTAGTTTGATAGTGGGTCTGATGGGCCGGAGGGGCCCGAGGAAGGTGGGCGGGCGGATGATGTGTCTGGGTAGTCGTGGGTTGGGGTTGCCATTGTGGAGGGAGGAGGAGAGAGAGTGGAGTGTACGTGAGGGGGCGGGGAGGGATGAGAGTTTAGGGTTTTATATGACTAGATTGAGTGGCGGAAGTTGGAGATATGAGGGGAGAGAATATGATGCGACTATGTGAGTGATAATATGAGAAGTGAGATTGGTAATGGTAATTTTGGTAGTGTATAAGAAAATTGATGGTGCAAAAGAATAATTTATTCAACTCATTCTTTTGATTGTAAAAAGTAGTGAGACTAATACCTATTTGTAATTCATTATGGATTATTGGAAATATCTCACTAAATACTTTCATAAAAGCTCGATGTTGATAGAGTTCTAATATGTAATTGTGTATCAAAATTTGAGCGAAAAAATTCAGTTCAGTTTAGTTAAGTTCAGTTAAGTTCAGGTAAAAAGAATATGCTCATTCCTTGCTAATAAAATGAATGCAGAGGGAGAGGGAGACTTAGAATACAGGGTGCACATTATATAGTTTTTGTAAAAAAAAATTATTATCAAAGTAACATTACAATCACGTCACTACCAATAAGTACAACAAAAGAGTGAAAATCTCCATTCAATCGGGGTGCTCGGGTCAGGATATACGCAATCTTATCCCTGTTTAAGAAAATAGGGTGGTTATGTTTCGAGATTGACCAATTCTAAAATTGAAATATTGACTTTTAACAACTTTACCAAAGATTAGAAGTACTACAACGTTTTCTTAGCCACTTACTATTGTACATAAATACATAATCATATAAAGATGAAAGATCAGATAATTCTTTTAACTTCATAGGCATTGACCTGGAAAAGAGAACAACAACCGAGTGTAAATCCCCATTCAATAGGGGTGCTTGGTGGTCGGAGTGTACGCCCCTACTTAAGAAAACAGAAAGGTTGTTTTCGAGATTGACCCTAAATGTATTGCCGCAATGAAGTATATATTGATCTAAACAAATTCACCAAAAATAAGAAGTAATAGAAGACTTTCTTAGCCATTTTGCTATAAGCGAATAATCACCTAATTCTGAAAGTTTAAGATAATTCTTTTAACATAATAGGCAATGGATCCAAAGGTAAAGAGAACCTTCATCTATTTATTTCATATAATGGTGCAAGAACCACGTGATATATAAGTTAAAAGGTGTATCGTATAAGGCTGTATTTTATTCGTCTATATTGTTTCAATTCCGTTCAGTTTTTTCCTATTCACTTTACTTTAGGTTTTTCCTGTTTAGTTCAGTTCAATTTTTCCCTGTTCAATTGAGGTGCTCACAATTTGAAAGAATTATCTCTATCTTTAATCTGTAGATGATTATGGATTATAGGAAAATAACTATAAGAACCTTACAATACTTCTTATTTTTGTGAATTAGTTGGAAGTTAATATCTCAATTGGTCAATTTTGGAAATAATATCTCTTTTTTCTCAAGCAAAGGTAAGGTCGTGTATATCTCAACTCCAAGCACCTCATTTAATGAGCATGAGATTTTACACTCGATTATTGCCCGTTGCCCCATCTGCTTCTTTAGTTAATTTCTTCCTTGGCAATGTGCCAGTGGAACCCACAAGACCACGTCCACGTGTAACTCTAGCAAGTTAAGCACCGTCCTCTCTCTCTGTCTATTTTTTGCATTGCACGTAACAAACAAACTTCCATCCATTACCGGTCTTCTTCACTTAAACAACAAAACAAAACAAAACAAAAGTAAACTAAGCAAAACAAAAATAGACAAGAAAGAAGGAAAGCGGGGACACGAAACCGAAACCACAAAAACAAAACAGTGCTATTGTTAGAAAAGGAGAGAGAGAGGAGTTGATTGAGATAATATTGTACGTTTGTGATCATATCATGGGAGAAGAGCAGTATTCAAAGATGGCTAACAGGAGATTGAATGTTCTAGCAAGGCACTTAGATGGATCAAGTTCAACAACAGATGATCATGATGATGGGTTGTTATATGCAAATATGACATCTGCAAATGGAAATTCTGTGTTTGCCCATGTTGTCAAAGGACCTGAAGATCCCATTTTGGGGGTACTACTTTCTTTCTCTTCTTCTATGATTTTCTTCATCTGGGTTGTTTTTATTTTCTGTAAAGATGGTTTCTTTTTTTGTTATTTTGTGTGTTTTTCTTATCTGCGTTTCTTTTGAATGTCTTGATTATGCTTTGGTTTTGGTTGTATGTGGATTGATGTAATGGTAGTGTTATGAGGTCTGATTCTAATTGAATTAGGTGTTTAAGTTAGATTTGGGATGTGATTATACACAAAAAAATTGTGTGAACCCGTTTCATATTTGAGACTGGGTATTGATGACCCTCGGGTAGTCGTTAATGACCCTTCGCAATAATCACCCCTCTCATCCAGTCTCATATATGAAACATGTTCACACAAATTTTTATCGTGATTATAATGCGGTTTGATGATTTTTTTTTTATTGATGAAGAGAGGAGAAATGATAGACTTTGATTTAGCTGTTGCTTTGTATTGTTACAGAAAATGAAAGTGGTTTGTCAGGGAAGATTTCTGTCATTGCTAATCAAACGATAGATGTAAAAATGTGATCTTTTGGACTGTGATGCCTTCCCCTTTATATTTTCCATGCATCTTCTCTGTTGGATTATAGTTTGAGGTTATGGGTAAGTTTTTTGGGTTTGTTTATGATAACTTGATTGTATTGTCATTTTTGTGAAAATATAAGCCGAATTCGTGTTGTAAAAAAGATATTTCTTTTTCTTTTTCATTTTTGATTGAAGGGAGAAGAGTGTTCAGATAATATGTGGTTGAGCATAGAATGTTTGCTTTAGATAAGGTCTGTATATTCTTTGTCAGTCTTCTTTGTTTGATTCACTACCTGTTTAATGGAAAGTTGGTGAAAGCGAGTTTAATCTTGTGTGTTATATATACACACTGCATAGCACTATTGTTGACAGATTGTTAGTGTCATTCGCACTGGTGGTGCAACAAAGGATTTTGATTAGATGGTGGTGCAAGATGTTGAAACTTTGACTCTTTTTTTTGTAATTCGAAACAAACTGTTGACAGCATTGTTTCCAATTGGTTTGTTTTATGTCATCTTCTGGATTCAAGTGCGTAAAAAGATAGGGTTGTTGTTTCAGTGAACCATTGGGTGTCCTAAGAGGTCTGTCTGTGGAAGGCCTCTTTTCTTCATGGTAATTGGCGATGATAAATAAGCGAGGCAAGGGTAATGTGTCTCTGTGGTTACGCATAAAGCATATTAAAATTTCACTGTCACATGAACAAGAATTCTAATATTGACTGGAGCAACTGTATGTCATTTTGCGGTGTACAGTAGTTCATTGCTCTGTATCTCTGTGAGTATTGGTCTCAGATCTTGACTTATTCATCATACAGGTGACCGTTGCATACAACAAAGATCCTAGTCCTGTGAAACTAAATCTGGGTGTTGGAGCATACCGAACTGAGGCAAGTCTTCTTTGTACATTTGGTTTCCCATTCTTGAAAGTTTAATTATGAGATTAGCCCAGGTAGTCTTACAATTTTCTGAAACATATTTTACTGAGTCATTTGTCATGGTTTGCGGGCTTGTCGAAGTTGCCTGATGTAGGCTAAGAATATAACGATAGTAGAGGATTGCTGGAGCAACAAAAGGTGCTTTTGCCTACTGAAGCAACGACAAGTGGCCATTCCCTCCCCTACACATAACACAAACCAGGGGGGGGGGGGGAGTGAAACTTGCTTTGTCTAGATTAATCCAATTGCGTCTGGTTCTGAATTTGGAATAGCGTGAACTGGGGATTTTTTTTTTCTCACACTGAAATTATGGTAATGTGAGATACGTAGACTTATAGCAAATTATGATTCTTAGTAAGTTTAATACTAAACCATCGGTTCTCAAAAAAAATAATACTAAACCATCAAGTTTCCAGTTATTTTCAGGATTCAAAATTTCAAATCCTAATTCAACTGTCTTGTGTTCTTTTGAAAGTCTCCTCACTTGAACGCTCACTGACCCTATAATCGTGCTTATGATTTCTGATGCTTTGTTTAAAAGTTCTATTATTATGTATGTCCATTTTTCAGGAAGGGAAACCTGTTGTTTTGAATGTCGTGAGAAAAGCAGAGCAGCTACTTATTAATGATAGGCAAGTCAATGGTTCTTATGTTCAAGTTGCTTCATCATTTTGCACAGAAATTGATTGATTTTACTCGTTCATTCAGGTCACGTGTTAAGGAATATCTTCCCATTGTTGGTCTAGCAGAATTCAACAAACTGAGTGCTAAACTAATGTTTGGAGCGGACAGGTAACTGTTGGCAATCTCTTTTGGTGTCTCTGCTTGAAAGATCCCAAATCATACATGTGACGGTCGTTTTGAAAAGGTGTAGATAAAACCAAAACATTTAATAAGTGAGTTATATTCTCAATGAATCGGTAAGTACCAAATTATTAGCAAATGTGGAAAAGTGCTCCTGTCGAATTTGAATCTGTCTTGGGAGATAAAGATGAATGCCTGG
>ONZK01000489.1:37828-50221 GCA_900322385.1 Pharnaceum exiguum
GGGGGGGGGGGGGGGGGGATTTGGGTCCTCCAGGGCTGTTCTACTAAGGTGGTTTTTGATTTCTAAAAAAATACCCAAAATGTAATGTAATTGGTTTGCGTTAATGTTGTTTGTTTGCTCAGCCCATGTGCCTGGTTCCATTGCTGCCACTATTCAAGCCAAGGTAACAGTTTCCACAAAGTATGTCCCTCTCCTATCCGCTTATTCTGAGTCTCACCTCACTCCCTACTCCCTACCCCCACTAGTGCCTCTCAGCTTTTCCTCACCTTAACTATTCTCTCTCCTTTCCAAATACCACCCCAACAACCATCGTCACCATGAGAGTCACTGCTGTCCGACATGGTAACTGCCGACAACCTTAGTCAACACCAACTTCCTCCCATCTCTCCTCTCCCTGAGCACGAGCCCGGTGGCTTCCTCCGCCATGAACCCACTGGTGGGCTCTCCTCTACCAGATCTGATATTCTTTAATTCCTTCCTCTATACCAAAACGAAACTGGATTTTTTTACAGAAAAATGTAATACAACAATTACATTACATTTCTCTAAACCAAACATTCTGTTGAAGTAACATTAACCCTTTCCCATTACTTCCCCAATAGGTTCCGATTCTCTTTCCATTACATCACTGAAGCAAACATAGAATGGACTATATCTCACCTTTCAAGTCAGGAGTCCTTTCAACTTTTGATTTGTTGAGTCGGTTCACAACCTCATTTATTCTCTTTTCAACTCGAACAGTGCGAACCTAGATTGAGGATTGACAATGGTATAAGAATATCCCTTCGCTATAAAAGCCATGAAAGCTAGCTGTGGGGAAACAAACAAACATTGTAAATTCGGAGAAGCAAGTAGATGTTACCATCTTTGAATTGTGGAAACCAACTTGACCAACATCCATGGAAGCGGTTTTCTTCAAATTGGACCAGGGAGTGTATACAACATCAATATTATTCACTTTGTTGCCTGTAATGTTGCAACACACAATGTTTACTTCTGCAGTTATAGTAATGCTAATTGAGTGGTAAGCACACACTACAACCGAGCGTGAGTGACTCAATATTATCACCAAACAAGTTAAGAAAAAAAAAGCAACTCAAGTCCAGGTCTAGAATGCTGACAATATCAAGAAGAACGGTCACATGATTCATGCAAGCAAGATCAGAACACTAACAGAAACATGTAAGGATGAGAACCACTAAAATAAATGTAATAACACAATGTAGTCTCAAGGTGTATAACTTCTTGTTCTGTTTCTATATGATTAATCTTTTTGAACAAAACCCACGCCACTAAAATCAATCAAAGCCGTACAGTAATAGTACATTGGCTCTTAAAGCTTACCTTGGATGGAATTGGCTTTGACTAGCTGTACACAATCCTCCAGCAATCCTTCAGATATGTCATCCATAGTCTGACCCTTGTGCAATCTCACATAAACATGGGCAGAAGACATTTTGTCCACATGAAACCTGCAAATAGCACACTGTCAGAAATGTAGAAGGGAATCATCATCACCTAAGTACAAATCATAAGCAGTCATACTAACTTAAGTATCACACAAGAGACCATCTACATCCCACAACAATAAAATGAAAATCTCAATGAAGATGAAAGGACAATGCCGTTGGCAACGAGCAAAACGTATCTTAAGCCAAGGCTCAAATCTTTCCCATAATAATAATGAGAATCTCACATGTGAATCCATCCTCGCAAAAACACGAATAAACAAAAAAGAAAGACAAGAACATCCCTGAATACTATCATTAATTCACTATCAGGCATCAACAGTTGATCAAGCTAAATTTGCACCCAGCTAAATTTTAGATGGTCAAGCTCCCCTAAAATGCCCCTATTAGTCTATTACACAAACTGGACGCCGTGTAGCAAAAGCATGCACACAGAGCAAACAATTTGGATCTTCATTGTGTGTGAAAGACAGCATTGCAGATAAACCAGTATCTAAAACTCTAACTACAGAGAACATAAGTTTCTAATTGGTAGGCGGAACTGCACAGAATAGTTCCCAATCATATATGTTAACCCGGCATAACTACAACCATCAAATTGGAAAATCAAAACAACAACTCAGCCTTATTCCCAAAACTGATGGGATCGGCTACATTGGAAAATTAAAAAGAAAACTAAATCTACTAGTGGGCTTAGATACCACCTCCACCACTTAGTGGCCAACTAGTGCTTAATCAGGAATCTTTGACAAACTATGCCTATCCATTTTCCACTATCCATATAGCATCCAATTCTTACACAATTGACATCAAACAAACAATAAACAACTGGATATTCTATGTAAACCCATCAAGTCAAAAAATACTAATTCTACAACAATTTGGGCAGTTTTATATTATGGCCACAGCTATAGCGCAAAGGATTTTGCGAACCCGTTTCATATTAGAGACGGGGTCATTAACAACAGAAAATGTTGATTAATGACCCCTAGTTGGTCATTAGTGACCCCGTCACACATTTTTTTCTGCAGCTAGATATAAACACCCAATTCTTTTTTTTCTTTTTCAGTAAGAACTAAATTCCAAGGAAAACCCACCAAGGAAATTACTAATACAATAAAAAAAAAGGTGGAAAATTTAAGCCAAATTATCAAATAACATCAAATTTCAAGCAAAACCCACCAACGAAAACACTAATACAATTTTAAAAAAAGGTGAAAACTTCACAAAAAATGAAAAAAATAGAAAACAAACAAATGGGTATTCAACAAACCAAAACTATAATCAAAATGAAAAAAAAAACCCAGAAAGGAACCTGATCAAGAAATCAAACTGGACCAATGAAATTACAAAGAAATCAAGAAAAGAAAAGAAAGATTCTTTACCAAATGTCTTCAGGGAAACCGTATTTGATAAGCTCCTCATTCTCGTACTTATCAAAACCCATGAAGATTGTGTAGTCACCTGCTTCTGGCCTTGCTTTGAAGTAGAGCACCATCTTCTTTCTTTGTGTTTTATTGTTATTCTCTCTTTTATTTTTATTCTTTTGTTCTCTCTTTTATTCGCACACCCAGAGAGAAGAGAGAAGAGGAGAGAGAGAGAAAGGAGTTGTTTCTTTCGGTTGACAATTTAAGTAGGAAATGTCATGTGAAGACTGAAGAAGCAGGCGTCTGTTGTGGGTTTGGGTCGCTGAGCCTTTGAGGAACTTTTGGCCTTTTGTTTTGCGTTTGGTTTTGTTTTTTGTTTATCATTAATCTGTTGAATTTATTTGCATTATTTCTTTGGGATTCCTATTTCTTTTTGTAATGTTTGGAAAATAAATAACATGGAAAAAGTGTCACCAAGTATCTAGAGTGTGTTTTGTTAGTTTACGATAGGCTAAAATGAAATCGAACTCAACTAAAATTATAACTAAAATTGAATGGAACTTAAAAAATTTAGTCTACAAGAGGCTAAATTGGAATTTGTTTATGCAATTAAAATTATAATTAAAATTGAACAAAACTTAAAAAATATAAGTGTAAAGCGTAACATTACGAATGAAAAAAACACAACCTTAGTGCAAAGAGACATTCACCAAAGTAAACCAATTGTACTTTGTTCAAGAGGCATAACTAAAGGGGGAGGAAAGGGGATATCAGTCTTCGTAATTCATTTTACCTTGGTTCCTCCTCGTAAATAAAGGGGAAGCAAAATTTGTTCTTTTCAATTGCAATGTTTTAAATCATAATAACATGGTCCCTCAAAAACAAAACATGGAAAAGTTGTATTGTTTCAAAGGAACCCAAATGCCTCTTCTATTAAATATTTCAATTGCAATGTTTTTGTTTTTTCTAATTTGACAATTGCAATGTTTTGACTTATTCATTTGCTCATAGCTCATAGCTCATAGCTCACAGGCTCATAGCTTTCGGTTGCTCTCATGCGAGTAGAAATGATTTAGAAATATAGAATTAGCTTTAATTTCCTGAGAATGAGTCCTTGCTCCTGCATATAGGAAAGGAACATTCCGAGTCGAGTAAGGTCTCCCGATTAATTCATCAGACATTTCTTATGATAAGAAAAGCTTGCTGATCATGTTACCAAATTCCCTCCAAAAATAAATAAATGTAACCAAATTGTGGAAAGCTTGCAAATCATGTGAACACTTATTTTCTTTCCTGGTGTAAAGGGAACCGCTATGGCCGGTGATAATCGAGTCCTAAATCTTAAGGGTTGAAGATGTGCGAATTACACAAATCAAAGTGAACCTAATTTGATAGTCTCAATTTCCTTTGATATATTGAAAAAATTCATTTGGTTAGCATCACGTCAAGAAAACTTAAGCATGACCTGCATGAGCCTATCTACCTATTGACCAGACAAGGATAATCTCGTGTTGAAACTTGTAACCGAAAATTAAAATGATATGCGTGGTGTGGTGAGGTTACTTTGTTTTTAGCTTAGAGAACGTTGATTTGCATTTTTTGTTGAGTGCTGCTGATCAAACGAAACGGGATGACTACTTTATCTAATCTGGCTGATTCATCGTTGAGTCACTGCCAGCCAGTTTTAAAGACCAGGAGATAAGCACTCTCATTCAGCACCATTTGTCCCTCACCTAGCTCACGCACTAAAACAGGGGTAAAGTTGTGTTACTTGTGTACATCCTGATCCTGAGCACCCCGGGATTTACACTCGGTTGTTGTCTAGCTCACGCACTAACAACTTTTGTGGAACAATTAAAAGCATGTTCATGTCTTCTCAATCCACACCTCATATGGCTCTTTAATTTATTTCTCTAGCTGTACCCTACATTAACGTCCCTCTTCTTTTGTCATGCTCCTATTGAACTGTCCACAAAACCTAATCCATTCACAATGATACAATCACATAGGTGGGATACGGACAAGTAGTTCAATAGCATGGTGATCAGTTGAATGCCTTCAGTTAGTGATTGTACTTCGACCCTTCCTCGCTCTGTGACATCAATATGTGCAGAAGTACTTGTTCATGAAAAAAATTTAGCTGTCAACAATAAACTAAAAACTATATTTGTCAAATTAATGGTCACAAATCACACTACTAGCTAACCTAATACAACTCACAAGCTTAAGCCCCAGAAGTTGCTAGCTAGATCACATAAATAAACCATTTGCTCTCCTGCTACCTCACCAATGTTGGACATTTTCCTCTTTGTCTTCAACTTCACATGGGATATACCCGACACATTGAGACAAGTTATTAGTATGCATGAGAGGATGAAAACAAAAATGGAGCTGCACATCAACACGATGAGTTTCATATTGGACTGCAGTCTATTAAGGCACTTGATATTCCACTATTCCAATAAACATTGGAATTAGGTGAGGCTGTAGAATGACTAGCTTGAAACCAATTACTCAGCAATGGATGAGGTTACAATTGAGGCAATGCGGCTGCAGAAATACAACATTGTGATAGTTGCGATCATATCAAAATTTCTCAACAAAATAAAAAAGAAACAGAAAATCCCTATGGGAAGACTCGAGCAAACTGCAATATTTGTCAAGAAATAATCAAACAACTATCCTATAAGATCTATGAACCAGCAACGATCGAGTTAGTTACCTAGAGAAACAACAATGTTGATTATCGTGATTGTAGAGTTTCTAAGGATTGTATTTGCAAAGATTCTCGAATCCCATGTACTCATGTCGTTCCATCTTTCCAATCATATTTGAAATGCCAACTCCACCTAAACATAGGAAATAACAAAGTGAAGTTACCTTCATAACTTCATAACTTTCTTCTAGTTTTCTTCTCAAATTTTCTGATCTTGACATAAATCGGAATATAAGAATCTCAATGGGGATCACTCACCTAGCGAGATAGCGCTCACAAAGATAGTTGAAGCCAGAATAAAAATGATAAGAGATGCCCTCCCCAAGACAATTATCAACCTTCTGACAACATGTTGTCCGACAAAGGCAGCGGCCGTTGCCACTGCTACGAAATATAAGGCTGTGACAGTCGACATAATTCATACATCAGATCACACATTGTCGCCCACATACAATTTAGATATTATCAATTCAGAAGATTTACAATGGGAATGAAAACAACAATGCGTTTGCTTACCATAAGGGACTGGAAAACGTTTGAGAAGGTAGTACTCAACAACTGACATTGATGAGGAGAAAGTCATTGCAAAGGTGGCTGTGGCACTTGATACCTGCAGACATATTATAGTGATGTGATTCCAGGTCCAGAACAGGAATAAGCGCGTTTCACTTTGCCCCAAGAAGAAAACTTTGCTCTTTGTTGTCTCACCTGAGGAGGGACACCCAGCTCCAAAAATAAAGGACCCAGAATAAATCCGCCACCAAGGCCAAGCAGTCCACCAACTACACCAGCCAATATCCCGCAAGAGCAATATAAGGCTAACTGATGTACTTTCCAGTCAGTGGAGGTATCTCCCTTGGAGGAAATTGTTCTTCGTCCCTTATATAGGCTGACTGCTTGATACAAGGATACACCTACCGCGACGGGTACCTGGAAGCCTTATCAATTGTTCTGAATGCTTCATTTGGGTGTACATAAGATCACTGAAAACAATAGCTGGACTAAATATACCTGCAACAAGTTCAATACCCAGTAGGCTGTTGAACAAGTGTGAGTTTTTTCCTGCAACATCATTCGTCAGAGTTATTGATGATGCGTCAACAAGCATCCCTCATAGAAAGGAAAGGTTAAATCGAACTACCTTGACAATTTGCAGGACAAGGAATGCCACCCACACAGAGCAAAGGAGACCAAGTTCTTTCCAGCAGACATTCTCAATGATAGGAACCTGTCAGGTGATATCAATATGGATTACAGATAGAACACTGAGGACTTAGGCATGTCACCTTCTACTGGCGTTGGACTTACCTCTGATTCTTTACCATCTTTGTTGGGTCCGCCAGGAAGGGGCTTATATTCAGTTCCTTCACCACTAGCACCTGAAAAATGGCTAAAAATCTTCTTATTTATGATGAAAGGCTTAAGGCTAACATATAAGCTCGATCTCTAAAGTTTAAATTTTATAAATAGGAACTTGCCATTTGATTCCAAACGCTTCTTTGCTTCCTGAAACAAAAAATAAGGCTAAGTTAAGACGGGGATAGCCCATTGCATAATGTACCTTCAGCTTGTTTCACGCAGGATCAATCATAAATGATTTGAAGATAACTACCATGACAAACATAATGCATAAACTTAATAGAGAGTCTAAACCAAGCCACTCTTCAATAAGAAAACAAGTACAAACCATATTGCAGAAACACAAGGCTTAGTGCTGACCGTTTTCAATATGGTTTCTTTCTTCCAAGTCTCAACACCCTTCAGGAATGCTTTAGTTGATGTGCCTTCACAGATTCAAGCTTAGATCAGGATAATTTCAGTAGACATGCATGTTATGAAAGTATGAAACAGAATGATCGGAAGTCTACCAATGAAAAGGACAATTAGCAGAACTGTAACCATCCAGTCAGCAAAAATCACGTTGAAAGCAACTCCGATACTAATTCCCAGCATAAGCATGGGCTGAAATAGCAGAGCAAGGTCATAGTCAATGATCGGCATCTCAAGTGTTGGATGCCTTAGCTTCAGATTGTAGTACACAGTTGAGCCTGCAGCACCCATTATCATACCTGCCATCATACAGAAAAGATATTAAGCTCAATGGTCTCGGTAACAAGGAATGTGTCTACATACAAATTAGACTTAAACAGAATGGCAACGGGAAATATGTGGGAAAGCAGAGCTCAGATGATGAAAGAAAAGCCCCTTCCTAAAACGTAATTCCATTGATTTGAAGGCTTATCCAGGATCCATTTTATTTTATGATAAAAGAAACATGAACCATGGTTTCCAACAAAAGACTAGACTGTCATTCTGTCAAGTGGTTTTCCACAATCTCCCCTGAAATGGAACTTACACATATATAGACTACTTCTGCAACTCTGCAAGTACCAAAGGTTATTGCTAAAGCAACAACCACAACTATTTTCTAGCGCTGTTGTTGCTGCCTAGGCAGGGGGTATTCCTTAAGTCATTGAAAAGCACTTAGCATAAGTTAAGCTGACAAGTGCAGTGAATGCAGATCTCCTCAAAGACAACAGAACATAAAGAAACAGGTAACTCGCTACTAATTCTTACATTTTGATATAGCTGTTGCAGATTTTGGATCAAACCCAACGATCAGGCTTAGCATTGGAACAAAGATGCCACCACCCCCTACACCACCAACACTTCCAAATGCTGCTCCACAAAATCCAATTATCGAACCAACAACAATTTGCCACCCTAATTTCATCTCCTGAAAAATAAGAACTTCTATAAATGAAATGTAAACAGAAACATTCTTTAACATAGAAATGATATCTCAATGATGAGTATAATAGCCCCTTGAAAGATCTCATCACACTGTGAGCCATTGAGTAGCTTCACTGCGATTTGAAGTAACCTACTAAGTTCAACTCGAAGCAATCATTCATAATGTAATATCTCATCTCTATAAACTTCATTCCCAATAATAAAATGAAAAGAAGCTACTTTGAAGCAAATATCAAACTTCACGAATCATTCAATATTGTAAAATTATGTAAGGTAAATTGAGAAAACATATTATGTAGTAACATTAACTACAAACAAGTTATGAAACTAGTTCTTGTGTTCTTGGACAAAGTCATTAATTCCCACTTGAATAGTTGAACATGCCAAAGTATGCTACTTGTCATTCTATGTACCTAAAGTATGCAGCCTTTTAGCTAATCAAGGCATGCCAATATATCAATAAACTAACAACACAAGTAACCCATCAAAGTTTAAAGCCTAAAGCCAAAACAAAATCAAACAAGGGTACAAATGAGAAAATACAAGTTCTTCTACATAATATAACGGGAATTTAAAATGCTAAAAGATATGCACTTAATTCAAAGCTTGATCTTTTCTCCTTTTTATCATCTAGGAATTAATAAAATCATTCTGTTATTATCATATGATGATCACACTTACCGGCCAAACATGATGATAGCCAGAATGACCAGACTGCCAGAGAAAATTCAGCAACTGAGACATGGGATTTTCTCCAGGCACATAAACGGTTGAAGATGATGTTGAATTTTCAGAATTATTCATTGCACTTTTCTCTGCTGAGGCAAATGATGAACCCAATGAAAAGCACACAGCCACCATGCAAAATGATCTTAAAATCTTCCTTTCTTTCCCTGATAATGATCTGCCCATGATCATTTTCATGATCATCAAAAAGAAAAATGATTATGAGAACTTTACAGGTCTGTTAATCGACAATATATACTAATATACTTAGAAAGTTAGAAGTGTTATGTTGTGTCTGTTTTGCCTGTCTTTGTTTTGTTTTGTTTAGATTTGTGTTGTGTTGTGTTCTCTCCTATTAGAATGCAATGAGAGAGAATGAAGTGCACTTGAAGTGTTGTAAATGGATGTGGCAAGAGGTAGTTAGCAGTAGTAAATTCTAGGGAACGTAAATATGGTGTATACTCAAACTCTTGTGTCATACACATGGGACTATACAATGATATCACAGGTGAGTAGGTGATATCGTCGTGATATGACTATGAAACCTACCAGATCTAGTGCATGCAAGGTTTCAGTCAATCATTTTTCTATCTCCAATTCTTAGGTACACCGGGTGTAAGGTACACCCTGTGAATTTATAACTAATATTACAATATATATCATTAGTCATATTTTTAATGCCATTAGTCAGCCCTTTATAATTAGTCATAAATCCACAGGGTGTACCAGGGTGTACCGGTACACCCGGTGTACCAAACTATATATATGAAGATCTCATTCTAATTTTGACTACAATTTGTATAATGAGTGAGTAATTAACAATAGTATTGAGTATTGAATTGACTAGTACTTTGCTTTTGATGAGTATACTTAATAATCCAATAGTACGTGCCCTCCTATAACTCCAAAGTGATAACCAATTAGCTAGGTGTTTATTTGATTCACATATTTAGTAGCTCCTTTATAAAATTAAAATACCTTGAATAAGTAATTTTCATAGAAGTAGCATTTCCTATAATTTGAAAGGGAAATAATTGTTCAAACGAGTTCTTCAAATGAGAAAAGAAGTAAAACAATGGGACTTTGATATTTCATAATGGTGTGTATATTTTTTGAGTGCCAATTCAATCTGGACCAATAATGAATGTAAAAATGTAATTGGTGTGTGTATATTATTTTTGATGGAAAATGGATGTGTATATTGAGTACAAATATTTCAGGATTAATGCCTTCTTATCTCATTTGGACTTTGAACAATCTCTTTTACGTGGCACCTCAATAACACAAGTGTAATCATACTACACTTGTTCTTTCATTGTGAAGACGGTCTAATAGTACTTCGATTGGGCAATTCTTTTCAACTTTCAAGGGTACATGCGGCATGGCGTAATCAGTAGACACTTTCTTCGTATAGTGGGTTTCATCTCATTGCAGGAAAACGATTGCAGAAGTAAATATCCCACTTGCATTGCAAGTTATCGTGGACGTCATTTGCTGGGTAAGCAGATCTCGGTCCCCAGTTAGCAAAGGAGCTTTTGCTGCTTCGACCCAATTTGTACGACAACATGGTCTGTTTTTTTCTTTTTGGCGTGACAACATGGTCTGTTATGAGTTTAAGTCCTCTGTATCGGCCACCAAATGATATGCCACCTTAGGGCAACACTTGGGTCTGTGAGGAAAAGCACCTAATTGTAGACACTAAACATTGTCTCTAAACCCATTTTGGCCATAAGCAGTTGGCTTTCTGGCGTATAGCATCAAACTTTTTGTTTCTGGGGAATCTTATGAAATTCATACCTCATGCAGTCATGCCAAACCATAACTAATCTTGAAAGGAAAACGAGTATGAGAGAGTATCCAACTCTAAGCCTTTCGGGTAAAAGAAAAAAGAAAAGAAACCAAGGTAACATATGCAGTCCATATTTGGGCACATCAATGGCAAAAGCTACGAACAGTTTTGAAAGGCGTCCATATTTATGGACATCACCACACAGCGGGATCTCGACTCGGCAACTTTCAAATCTATGTGATTGTTCAATGTAGTCTAAAAGCATAAAAATGTCAGAAATGCCTGGACTAAATACATAATCTTACGTAAATTCTCCATGCAAAAGTGTTTCCTAGCGAACCTAGCCTAAATTCAATAGCAATGTCAATAAAGATGACGAAGAAACTGTACAGAGCTTCCATCTATCTCACCTCAGAAAGAGAGCAGAGTCAATTACCTCCTTCAGAAGGCACTAAAACAAAAGAGAAGCACTGGGCAGTATCTGCAGGAGATATCGTCATTGTCAGATTTTACATGTGAGCAGACTTTCCGCATCCCCAACAAACTGAAGACTGACAAACCTGCGGGTAGAATGCTCTTTCACAAGTGTTTCTGTTTCAAGCATCTACAATGTCTCACTATTAGTTGAATTACTTGAGCATGTTTGTATTTCGTAATCACACTGGTTAGGCCTCAGTTTACCTGGCATAAGAAAGATGTAAGACATCAATGTGTTGCTCCACAATATGGAAAGGGTGGATAATTCAGAATGAGAAAGTCTGGAGTGAGGAGAGGGATAAGTAATCATCTTCCCCTTGAGTACTTCAGCCATTGACTAGTATGGAATCAATAGTTTCCTTGCATAAAGGGAATGTCACACAGAAGGGATGAAATTGACAACCCAGGAGAGTGGGAAAAAGGACAAGGCAGAAGCACAAAGTATAGGGTTTTACTCAAGCTTTTCCTTACCTGATCCCATACAGACGTTCTATTAGTTCAACCATCCTAAACAGCTGAAGGATGGCGCTTGATCTTGCGGCGTGCTCTTTCTATGTTGTATGATTCCACCTAATAAGTTAAAATTCGAACAGCTTAGAATTAGACTAAGAGCGGAACATGTACACAGCAGATAGAGGAAACAGAACAACACCCTGTAAACGATTATAAAGAGTATAAAAGTATGAAAGCGGAGTATCTGAATCTTACTGCACTCTTAATCTTGCTAGTTACATCAGCAGCCTTCACAGAAGCAACTCTTAAGCATTGCATGACAACACTGCTCATGATACCAATTTCTCCAGGCTTTTGAATGGAACAAACATCACCATTTGTATTAATCGTGACTGTCATTCTTCCTCTCATTACAGCTTCTTCGTAGTGGGCAGGATCCACCATCTGCATCAGTATTTGACATCAAAACCCATCCAAATGCATCATCACAGCATTATGCTCAGTATGTATTTGTTGCTTACCACAATGGCGTCACTGGTGAAGAATGCAAACGTTACAGCTATTGGAAGATGATGAACTATCAATGGTAGAGGTTCACGTTCCTGCAATCATAGCATATTGAACCACTCTGAGAAAGGAATA